>PVKV010004198.1:0-131502 GCA_004027835.1 Alouatta palliata | reverse complement strand
GCAGCTGACTCATCCCCAAGCCTAGGACCACAGGAGCAGCTGACTCATCCCCAAGCCTAGGACCACAAGGGTGGACACATCCCCAAGCCTAGGACCACAAGGGTGGACACATTCCCAAGCCTGGGACCACAGGAGCAGCTGACTCATCCCCAAGTCTAGGACCACAGGGGTGGACACATCCCCAAGCCTAGGACCACAAGGGTGGACACATCCCCAAGCCTAGGACCACAGAAGCAGCTGACTCATCCCCAAGTCTAAGACCACAAGGGTGGACACATCCCCAAGTCTAGGACCACAGGGGCAGCAGCTCCAGAAGCTGGATGAGAGGAAAGGAACCAGTTCTCCCCTAGAGGCTGTGGGAAGAGCGTGGCCCTCACTGGCTGGCCTGCAGGACTGTGAGGGAATGTATTTCTGATGTTTAAGGCCCCAGGTCGTGGCAGTTTCTTACAGACACCCTTGGCACAGGCCATTCAGTGGGCGATTTCTCTGATTAATCTTGAGAGTCTCTACCTACCCACCCACTGACTGACCCACCGATTTCTTTGGACTCCTTGTGATTGGGCTGCACAAGAGGACAAATGAGGGCGGAGTCTTTGAGGCAGGGGCATGACTCATTGAAACCAGGAAGAGATGCCTGGGTTCGCTTGATGGGCTGTCCTGGATGGTCCATGTGGGCATCAGAGGTCCCAGCTCCCGGTCCCACTTGCAGCAGGAAGCTCTGATGTGACCAGCAGGTCCTGCAATGGCACCAGGTGGCCCTGCACAGCCCAGGAGATGCCACATTGGTGATGGTTCTCATGGCCAACAGCCACTGCCCAAATGACCCTCAAATGGATGAGTCAGCTGCTCTTGGCTCAAATGTCCTCTTCTCAGTGTCCCCTTGGTCCCCCAAGCAGCACTCCTGCCCCTCACCCACCCTCACGCTCCCTTTTCTCTTTTCTGTAGCTCTCATTACCAAGTATACTATGAGGTTTTCATGTTTATTATGTTCTGGATGGAAGCTCCTAGAGGGTGAGGGTCTCAGTCTCTTGCTCCCTGACATTCCCAGTCCCTGGGACCCTGCCCCACACGGGGCAGGTACTCTGTGACACACCAGTTTGATGAAATGGAGGATCAAGTGTGAGTCCCGGAACCATTTGGAATGCTACATATTACCTGCTGCTCCTCCAGCCTCTACCTTCTTCTAGGGGCTGAGGCGTGTCCCAGGTACATCCACGCCCCATGGTCAACCCAGCTGTGGACAGTCCCCACCTGTGCATGCCCACCTCATGTGCCCCCTCACTCTGCTCTCCGCTTGGGGGCTTTCTCTGGCCATGGGAATGCTTAGCCCTCTATGGGGCAGCCCAAAAGTGCCAGGGACTTACAGCCAGGGCCAGCGAAGCATGCAGCCCATGACAGACACTCCAGCTTCCAAGTCCCGTGGGGATAGCAGTTCCTCAGAGGATCCTGGGGCTGAGCCCCACTGACCACCCCTCAGCTCTCCCCACTGCCCTGTCTCCCAGGTCACAAGCCTCAGCTGGCATCTCCTCCCAACTAAACCACTTGTGTTCAAGTCTTCCTGCCAGAGTCTGTTTTCAGGGGAGCCCAGACTAATACACGGCCATGGGATTCCACTGGCTGCTCCCCTACTCCGCAGGTAAAATATGCTCTTTGTAGTAGGGGGACTCACAAGAGTCCTGAAATGAAGTCTGGAAAGGCTTACTTCCAAAATCACCAGGCGCTTTACACTCGCTGGTAGTCATCTAGATTCCAAATCTGCAAAACGCTATCCCCCACCACGCAAAACAGCCATTCAGAACACGTTCTTGGCAGGGAAATTGCTCATTCAAAGGCTCAAGACCAAAGCCAGAGGCCGGCGTGCCTCCTTTTTATGTCTGAAAGGATTCACATGGACAGCTCTCGGGGCTCAGGGACGCGGGCTTGCTCTGCAGCTGCTGGAGGACAGAGAGCAGGCGGTCACAGGCAGAGATTTTTACGGACTGCCTTCATTCCAAGTGGGAAGCGTGTTGTCACAGCAGGAATGCTGCCATGGAGTGTGGGGACCCACACACGGCGGGGACTGTGCCTGCCAGCGCACAGAGCCTTGCAGGCCGGTCATCTGCCCCAGCGCACCCCAGCGGCCGCCACGCCTCCACTGGACACCCCACTGTGGCCCTCCCGCCTGACCACTCCAGGGCTGGGCTCACCGGCCTGCTTGTCTTGGCCGGGAGACGCTCGTGGCTTTTCTGTCATTCTGCAAACCTGCATCTGGCTGTTGCTGTTTTTAGTTTCTGGTTGGAAGAACGTAAACGCCGTGGGGCAGATGGAAACCGGGCAGCCAGTGCAGTGGCAGGAAATGAGGAACTTTGCTGAACTGAACAAGGGAACCTGGAGGGTACACCCAGCGGCCACGGAAACCACCTTCCCCTAAACAGACCAACGTGACCAAAACAAATCAGCTACCAACCACATGTGGCTCAGCTGGGAGCCACACAATGCACCTCCCGGGAAATTTCAGCCCCACTGAGGTTCAGTGCTAGGGCAGGGGCCTGGCTTCCCCTGGAGGGGTGAGGAGGGCAGAACGACTAGGGGGCATTCCACTCGATGGCATTTTATAACAGTTTTTCTAAATGTGAATGTAACAAATATTTATATTACGGAAAATTTGGAATCTATAAAACTTTTGAAACGCTGCTTGAATTTCCAAGCTCAGGTCATGCCTTTCGGTGAAGCTCTGAGACTCTCTTTAAACCTGGGTTTCACACCGGCTGTCCTCATTCTTTTCTAACAGTTTATACAATCATCAGGCACATACAGTGTTTCCAGACTATTCTTGAAGACTGACCACCGTGGACATCTTTGTTCATGAAGTTTATCTCCCTTTACATAAAAGTGTAAGTGGTGGGTCAAAGGTAGGATCTCCCCTCAAAATTTAATATTTAAATAACAATTTTGTTATAGAAATAACACATTCCCATCATAGAAAAAGAAATTTCCTGTGATGATTTTTTGGTCAAGTCTGTCTATTTGGAGGAAAGTAGTTTCTGTGGTTGCTGGTTTCTATTCACTATTTTAAATTTTAAAATAGTGTCAGAACTCAGGGTTCCTGCTCCCCACGTAAGGAGCTCAGAAGTCGCCCCTTCATCCCAGCAAGTAGAAAGCTTAACGAACTGAAAAATCAGCAACTATTCTTGGGTCTACAAGAAAAATGAGGTCACAGGGCAAACTGCTGCTTTCCAAACTGGAGATAAGAACAGGAGGATAGAGAGGATCCCAGCCCACCAGAGCAGACACGTCCACAGGAACCAGGGCCGGGTCGAAATCCTGAACTATAATTGACACATTACCAGAGGCTCCGGGTGGGCAAGTTGAGAGTGAAAAACTCCAGGCAGGCCCAATCGCAGGGGGCCCTGGCCTCTTTTGTGAATCTTACCTCCAGGAACTCCTCCAGGTTCTCATTATGAAATCAGGGGAGAGACTCCTCATGCTTCTGGCAGGGGAAGAGAAAAAGAAACCAATTTAAACTACACTGGGGCACCCTGTTCTCACAAGGCCTGCGCCTCCGGGAAACAACGTTACCAGAGGGTAACCTGCTGGGATTTGGGCAGAGCCTAACTACCCGGGAAGGGAAATACCCAGCTCCAACTCCCTCTACACGTCTTGTCCTACCTAGGAGGGGAGAGAAAAACTGAGAAACACTTGTGAAGTTCACAGTCCAGAGACAGAGTCTCACCAAAAGACCGGGACCTACTCACAGGACTACAGGACACCTCCTTCGCTTCTCCCCCCATGCCTTACACCACATCACGGAAGGCCTATCTTCCAGAGTCCCTTTTACCCAGGATCTCGTGTTTGGCTGCCAAGAAAAAAGTCACAAGGCATACTGAAAGGCAAAAACACAGTTCAGAGGGATAGACCAGCCATCGGAACCAGACTCAGATAGGGCAGGAATGTTGGAATTCGCAGCCTGGGAATTTAAAATAACCATGATTAATATGCTAAGAAAAAAAGAAAGGAGATTTGAATTACTAATAGCAGACATAAAGGAGGGTACATCACTACAGAGCCTATGGACATTAAAAAGGAGAATAAAGGAATGCTAAGAACAACTCTGTGCCCACAAATTTGACGACCCAGATTAAATGGGCCTGTGTTTCGAAAGATACAATCTGCCAAACCTCACACAAGAAAAAACAGACAATGTAAATAGGCTTATATCTGTTAAAGAAATTGAAGCAACAATTAATAACCTTCCAAAACAGAAAGCACTAGACTGAAATGGATTTATTGGTGAATTCTTCCAAACATTCAAAAAAGAAATTATACCAATACTCTGTAATATCTTCCAGAAGACGGAATTAGAAGGAATCCTTCCTAACTCATTCTTCCTAACTCACTTCAGCATTAGGCCAGCATTTCCCTAATTCCAAAACCAAAGACATTGCAAGGAAAGAAACTACAGAACAATATCTCTTATGAATATAGATGTAAAAATTATCAATAAATATTAGCAAATTGAGTCCAAGAATGTATTTATAAAATTGCATGCCATGACCAAGTGAGATGTTTCCCAGATTGGGAAGGCTGATTCAATATTTGAAAATCAATTAATGCAATCCATTACATTAACAAGCTTAAGAAAAATCACCTTCCTTCCCTGATACGATATTAATCAGTCAATAGATGTAGAAAAGCATTTGACAAAATCCAGCCCCATTCATGATAAAAAATAAAAGTAAAAATAAAAACTCTCAGGAAATTAGAAATAGAAAGATTTTTTAAATTTACAAAAAACCTGCATCTAAGATCATACTTAATGATGTCATATGTATATATGGAATACACATAGCATACTTAAAACTAGAAGCTTTCCCACTAACATCAGAAACAAGTCACAAGTGTTTTCTCTTACCACTCCTTTGCAATGTTGTACTGAAGTCCTAGCTAATGCAATAAAGCAAAAAATGGAAGTAAAAGGTATACTCATCAGGAAGGAAGAAATTAAACTCTCTGTTCATAGATGACATTATCTATGTAGAAAGTCCATAAGAATTGACAAAAAAAGTCTGAAATTAATAGGTGATTATATCAAGATTGTAGAGTACAAAGATAATATACAAAAGTAAATTACTTTCCTATATTATAGCAATGAAAAAGTGGAATTTAAAATTCAAAACATAATATCATTTACATTAGTACCCCAAAAATAAAATCCTTAGGTATAAATCTCACAAAATATTTATAAGATCTCTATGAGAAAAAACTAGAGAACTCTGATGAAAGAAATCAAAAAAGCACTGAATAAATGGAGAGATACTCCATGTTCATGGATAGAAAAACTCAGTACTGGCAAAGTGTCATTTTTTAATAAGTTGATCTTAGATTCAACACAATCCCAATCAAAGTCCCAGCAAGTTGTTTTGCAAATATCAACAAACTGATCCTAAAGCTTATATGAAGAGGCAAAATGCCCAGAATAGTAAACACAATCAATACTGAAGCAGAAGAACAAAATCAGAGGACTGACATTACCAGATTTCAAAACTTACTATGAGTAATCAAAACAGTGGTTCAAGCCTGTAATCCCCAAACTTTGGAAGGCTGAGGCAGGAGGATTGCTTGAACCCAGGAGTTCAAGACCAGCCTGGGCAACATAGTGAAGCTCCACCTCTTAAAAAAATTATTTTAACAAATTAGCTAGGCCTGGTGACATACATCTGTAGTCCCAGCTACTCAAGAGACTGAGGTGGGAGGATCACTTGAGCCTGAGAGGTCAAGGCTGCAGTGAGTCATGATCATGCCACTGCACACCAGCCTGGGCAACAGAGTGTTGTATTAGCAAAAAATAAATGGAACACAATGGGGAGCCTAGTAATAGACCCACATATAAAGAGTCAACTGACCTTGGACAAAGGAACAAAGGCAAGTCAATAGAGCAGAGACAGTCTTTTCAACCGAGTACTAGAACAACTGCCATCCACATGCAAAAATTAATTTAGACACAGACCTTACAGCCTTAGCAAAAATTAACTCAAAATGGACCATAGACTTAAATGTAAAATACAAAACTGTAAAACTTCTAGAAGATAACATAGGAGAAAACCTAAGTATGGAAATGATTTTTATGTATAAGACCAATGATACAAACCATGAAAGAAAGTCGATAAGCTGGACTTAAGTAAAATTTAAAACTTAAACTATGTAAAAAGAAACACTGTCAAAAGAATGAGAAGAATAGCCACAGACTGGGAGAAAATATTTGCAAAATACATATCTGATAAAGGACTGTTATTTAAAATATACAATGAACAAGAAAATGTGCAACTCAATTAAAAAGCAGGCAAAAGTCCTGAGCAAATACCTCACCTAAGAAGATATACAGATGGCAAATAAGAATATAAAAAGATGTTCCACATCATATGTCATTAGGGAATTGAAAATTAAAACAATGAGATACCAGTACACACCTATTAGCATGGCCAAAATCCAAAACACTGACAACACCAAATGCTGGCAAGGATGTGGAGCAACAGGAACTCTCATTCATTGCTGGTGGAAATGAAAAAATGGTATAGCTACTGATATGGTTAGGGTTTATGTCCCCGCCCAAATCTCATCTTGAATTATAATCCCCATAATTCCCACATGTCAAGGGAGAGACCAAGTGGAGGTAACTGGATCATGGGGGTGGTTTCCTCCATGCTATTCTCGTGATAGTGAGTGCTCACTAGATCTGATGGTTTTATAAGTGTTTGGTAGTTCCTCCTGTGTTCATTCTCCTTCCTGCCACCTTGTAAAGAAGGTGTTTTGCTTCCCCTTTGATTTCCAGCATGATTGTAAGTTTCCTGAGGCCTCCCCAGCCATGCTGAACTGTGAGTCAATTAAACCTCTTTCCTTTATAAGTTACCTAGTCTCAGGCAGTAGTTCTTTACAGCAGTGTGAAAAAAATTGACTAATACAGCTACTTTAGAAGATAGTTTGGCAGTTTCTTAAAAAATTAAACACGCTCTTACCAAATGATTTGGCAACCGTGCTCCTTGGTATTTACCCAGAGGAGCTGAAAACTTATCACTAAGGTCCTAAGCCCTGGATTCCTGTAAATCTTTCCCTTATTTGGAAAACGTGTTCATGCCATTGTGATTAAGAATCTTGGGATGGGGGCTGGGGCTTAACCTGGATTATACAAGTGGGCTCTATATCCAATCACAAGTATCTTTATAAGAAAGAAGCAGAGAGAGATTTGATACAGAGGAAAAGGTGATGTGACCACAGAGGCAGAGACTGGGTGATGTAACCACAAGTCAAGGAATGCTGGCAGCCAGCAAAAACTGGAAGAGGCAGGAAACTTGCTCCCCCAACGCCTCTGGAGGGAATGTGGCCTTGCAGACTTCTGGCCTGCAGAATGAGAATAAATTTCTGTTGTTTTAAGCCACCAAATTTGCTCTAATGCATTATAACAACCACAGAAAATTCATGCATAGTGACCACCCTGATGCTGTCCCTCAGTTAGCACTCACATCTTAACTACACTGGCTTTACCAGTTATCCATCCACCCTTCCAGTCATGCACTAATCTATCTTCTTTTTATGCAACTCAAAGTAAATTACAGATATTCATGCACTCTAAGCACCTCAGCATGCTTAGCATTGATTATAATTCAATAATTGTTGTTTCTTTTGATGTAAAATTTATATACAATGTACAAATCTGATATGTGTATTTGCTGAGTTTTGACAGATGTGTGAGCCAACCTTCTGTCAAGATATAGAATAGATCACCCTTCCCAGCCAATCTGCTTGCATTCCACAAAGACAATCACTGGTCTGATTTATTTTACCATAAAATAGTTTCAGCTATTCTAGAAGACTGTATCCTTAGGACCATAAGTATGTAACTTGTATGTAAGGCTTCTTTCAATCAGCATAATTGTTTGAGGTCCATGTATGCTATATGTATCAACAAGTCACACTTTGTTCCACAAAGGAGTATTCCATTGCAGGGCTATGCCCCAAACTGTGTGCAGGTACCTAGTGATGTATGCCTGAGCTCTTTCCAATCTGGGACACTGATATACAAAATGGCTGTGGTCATTTTTGTACACGTTTTTTTTTTTTTTTTTTTTTTTTTTTGTTAACACATGTTTTTCTTTCTTTGGATCAATATCTAGCAGGAGATCATTGGGTCAAATGATAAGAAGCCACCAAAACTTTCCCAAAGTCACTGCACCATGTACTCGCCCACAGCGAGGGTGGCTGCATCCCATGTCCCCAGCCTTGCTGGCATTGGGTGTTGTCAGTCTTTTTCATTTTAGTCCTTCATATAAATCCACACTGCTGCAGAAATCATCACATTCAGCATTTGATATAGAAGGAAACTTTTCTAGCGCTGCTACATATTTTTCTAAGACATAATTTTAATGGGCCACATGTTACTAATGGTATGAATGTATTCATCACACCCACTTCAAACACTCAGTCTTTAAAAGTAAATGTCACTGCCTCCCACATTTCAGCCACAGGCAATCCCATCTGTCCTCTGAGTCTGTAATCCAGTGAGGGACACACAGGTCCACAGCCATCTGTAGGATAACGTGACGTATTCAGGCAAACACAGTGGACTTAGGAAGCCTCAGAGCAGAAGCCTGACTCTTAGAGATTGGAAAAGGTCTCTAGAAGTGATGGCCAACCTCAGTTCCAAACGATGAGTAGCAATTCCTCAGAGCAGAGTGAGTATGTGTACTTGGGGGAGGAACACGATGGAAGCAGAGAAGGCTCCTGCCAGGTCTAAGGGGTGGGGGCAGGAAGGAGACAGAGGGGCCCAGGAACCATCCTCCCTGACTGGCCTGTCCTCTGGACCTAGGGTCAGAATGCTCGGAGCTGGAAGCTGAAGCTTCACCTTTGGTGAGTTCACTGAGATCCCCCTCCCATCCCATCTCAGTCTCTTGGCAAAGGCTAGGGAGACTCATCCCTCCCTCAGCCCTAGGCTGGTGGCCCCATTTCTAGCTCCTGTCTGCCCGGGTCTTTCCAGCCTCTGGGTGACCCCTGGTGGACAGGATGTCAGTTGACTCCAAGCCAGCTCTTTCATGGTACGGGGCCTGCATGTGGGCTCCCTACCTGCCCCAAAGCACTCTGGGGGTGCAGTGTTTCCCAGGCAAAGGCCCCACTCTGCAGCTCCAGGCTGTCTAACGGTCTCACAAGTGCAAGGGAGTAATATCCAGTGCCGCCCTAGAACCAGGGTCAGAATGAAACCCTCCTCCAAGGCAGGGCCCCCAACCCCTGCACAGCACTCCCCAAAGATACCACCTTCCAGTCTCCAAGCATCCCTTCCTCAGCCTCTCCACCTCTTTTGTAGGCTGAAAATGGGTGGTCCACTGAGGTTATGAACTGGTTTTCTTCCACCTCTGCAGGGCCTCCATGACGGTCTTCAGCTCACTCTTGAGGACAGTGCCTTGGGTAGGACCCATGTCCTGTTTTCATGTCCTGGTTCATTTGCTTTTGCTCTGAATCTTCTCTCTTTCCCCAGCCTGCAGAATGTTTATCAAGTTGTGAGGTGGAAAAACTGCCTCACATCCATTCTGCATTCTTCCAAAAACTGTGGTTTATGGTGTGAATATGTTTATAACACTGGAGACAGAACATTTTCACCTTTTAAGACTGCAAAAACCTTCTCTCAATATACTCTCTCATGTGGGAAGTTTCAAAAGTTGATTTTGAAGCCCAAATGCTGAAAATAGGCTCCTTTGTTTTCTGTGGTCCTCGCAGGGCCTCCCTTCCTTGAGGCAGGGATCTTGGACCGCTCTCATGGCTGCAAGGTCTCCAAGGAAGTGTCATCAGATAAATGGTAATTGCCAGGAATGGACATCTCTCTGCAGACCTGCCCTCAGCCCTTTCAGCTTCTTCCCTACACCCAGGTGTGTGCTGCCCCAGAACTTTGGCATGCCCTGCCTCCTCTGCCTCCTCTGGTCTTACCATAGCTGGGAAGTTTTTATGAGTTAACATCAATGCTGCCTCCTCAGGGAGGCCAGCCCTGACCACATGACCTAGGTGAGGTCCCATCGTTTCTACTGTGCATTATGTCTTTCTTATACCACTTATCACAAATTACAAGTATGCACGTTACTGGCTGCCTGCCCACTTATTAACGGTCTCTCTCACTCTAAATATAAGTGTGTGAGCCTCCATAGCACCTCTTAATACCTGGCATGTAGTACATGGTAAGTGCTCAGGAAAATGCCCTCACTAAGCAAAAGTAAGTGAAGGAAAAAATGAACAAATCAAGAAAATCTGGCATCTCAGGAGTTCTTCTTGTACTCAATTAATTGTACATTGCAAGAAAATCCAGACACACAGAAGAAAAACGCCAAATGGTGCAGTAAGAACAAAGAAGCGGTTTCCAGATTTTTCCTATTCTAAATAATGAGACCGGGAACCTACTGGCATGTTAATGTCTGTGTCTCTGATTGTTCTTTAAAGATAAGTAAGTAGACAACACTTCGGGATGCCAAAGCAGGCAGATCATGAGGTCCGGAGATGGAGACCATCCTGGCTAACACAGTGAAACCCTGTCTCTACTAAAAATACAAAAAATTAGCCAGGCATGGTGGCACACATCTGTAGTTCCAGCTACTTGGGAGGCTGGGATAGAAGAATCACAAGAACCCAGGAGGCAGAGGTTGCAGTGAGCTGAGATCATGCCACTGCACTCCAGCCTGGGTGACAGAGTGAGACTGTACCTCAAATAGATAAAAAGATAGATAGATGATAGATAGATAGATAGATAGATAGATAGATGATTGATTGATAGATAGATAGATAGATAGATAGATAGATAGATAGATAGATAAAAATAAATAAATAGAAGTGGAATTACTGGGTCAAATGACACAAACATTCTCAAGGGTTTATATACCTACTGCCATCTAGAAAACCATCAGTTGTTAGAACTGTGTATCTAGTCCCTAACTCTATAGATCCTGGGTGACATTGGCATTAGACAGAGACAGAGACATAAAAGAGAGGGAAACAGAGAGAGAGAGAGATGTGTGGACACATCAGCGTTGAGGTAGCGCTGACTGCTGGAATAAGCAAATCTAAACGCAGTCTGTGGTGGGCTGTGCTGCTTCTCTGCATGGAAGGGCTTCTCTTCCTCCCCTGCCCTTCCACAACTCCGCTGATCCATGGAGGAGGACATCTTCCCCATCCCATTGGGGCTGGACTGGGTTGTATGACTGGCTTTGGCCTCTGGGGTGCAAGCAGGCATGGGGTAGCAGAGGATGTAAATGGTTCTTGCACTTCTGCTGGGAGAAAAGCATGCCCTGGGCAGCCAGCAGTCCCAAGATGAGGAGGTGCACGGAACAGACCTGGAGCCACTCTGACCTCAGGTGAGACCATCACAGTCCCAGCCAATCTCCAGGTGCATGTGCTGCGTGGGGATAGTAGCAAGCTTGCAAGGAAGAGGTGGGGTGGAACACGAGGAGGCTGCTGCAATGCTGCAAGCTAGAACTGTTGATGATTTGGGTTAGGATGACAGGTGGATGTAGTGAAAAAAATAAGAGTGTTATAGTTACATATATATTTCAAATGTGAAACTGAAAAGACATTGACAGATTGTGTCTTAAAAGGTGAAAATGTGGGTTAAAAATGACTACAAATTATTTGCTATTTCTTCCGTCAAAGTGACTGATATAGTTTGGATGTCTGTCCCCTCCAAGTCTTGTGATGAAATGTGATCACCAGTGTTGGAAGGGGGCCTGGTGGGAGGTGTCTGGATCATGGGGGCGGATCCCACATGAATGGCTTAGCACCATCTCCTTGGTGATGAGTGAGCTCTCACTCTTCCTCCATGGAAGAGCTGGTTGTTTTAAAATGTGGCATCTCCCCCCATCCCTCACTCTCTTGTTCCCTCTCTCACCATGTGGTGCACCTGCTTCTACTTCACCTTCCACCATGATTGGAAGCTTCCTGAGGCCTCACCAGAAGGAGATATCAACACCACACTTCCTGTACAGTCTGCAGAACTGTGAGCCAAATAAACCTCTTTTCTTTATAAATTACCCAGTCTCCAGTATTCCTTCACAGCAATGCAAAACCGACTAACACAGTGATGGAGTCTTCTTCCCTTCTCCTTGAATCTGGGTTGGCTCCATGCTTTGACCAATAGACTATGAAAGAAGTGACACTGCATGCATTCCAAGGTTGGGCCCTAAGATCTGTAGCTTTCACCTTTGTTCTCGGAATGCAGCCACCAAGATGGAGAGGCCACCTGGAGCAGAACCAGGGAACTCTGATTGATGGGCCTTGCTGAGCTCCCAGCCAACAGCCAGCACCAGCTGCCAGCAATGTGAATGACTGTCCCAGCCTTCGACAATTACAGCCCTCCCAATACTAGGTGGAGCAGAAGAATCAGCCGGCTAAGCCTAGTCAACTTGAGGAGTCATGAGGGAAAATCAATGGTGGCTGTTATTTAACTATGGCAAGTACTGTCTTTGTAGTTTACTGATGCAGAGGAGTAGCACCCAAGTAGCTTCAATCAAGGAGTCCCACCCATATCTGGACCTGATTCAGAGATGAGATCTTGGCCCTCAAGACTGAGTCTGATGCTATAATGGGATAGAATGAAAGGACTTTGTTTAGGAGATATGATGTAAATTATTTGTGGCCATAGAGAAGATTGTGCTAGATTGAAAATGGCCCCACATTCTCTGACACTCTTCCCATAAAGAAGTGAAGCCATGTGGAAAGGCCATATGGAAGACCACAGGAACTCAGTTCCAGCTAAGCCCCTAGCTGAAAGCCAGCACCAACTGCCAGCCATGAGGAGAACTATCCTGGAGATTCTGGCCCAGATGATCCTCCAGGTGACTGCAGCTCCAGCTAAAACCACAGGAAACTAAAGAACCACCCAGCTGAGCCCAAACAACCCACAGTATTCAAGAGCTAATGAACGGATGCTAGGCTTTAAGCCACCAAATTGTGGGATAGTTTGTTGCATAGCAATGGGTAGCTGAAACTACAGGTGGGAGAGGAAAGAGGAGCCAAGACTGAATCCACGATCGTGGCCTTAGCACTAGCTGACAGGTGCTGTGGTTGGACCACAGAGGAGAGAGTGGGGTTTTACTCAGGGGTGGAAATCAAGAGTTCAGGGTTGAATATTTTGAGATGTCAACTGGACATTGAGTTGGTGATGGAGAGTAGACAGTTTAGACATCTGAGTCTGGAGTTCAGGGGGAAAGTCGATACAAATAGTCATCATCGTGCTGATGCCGTATTGCACCACGGGCTAGGTGATGTCTCCCAGAGAACGGACATAGCTGGAGCAGAGTAGGGCCAAGGGCTGAGCTCAGGACTCACTCACTTGGAGAGGCTGGAGGAGCCGCCTGCGTGGACTGGGAGGGAGAGGGCTGAGGGGAGAGAGAAACTGTGGGAGGAGTGCTCTTGAAACAAAGGAGAAATTTCAAGGAAAGGCTGTGATCAAAGGAGAAGAGAGGGTGAGTGAGATGAGGGTGAGAATTCACCCTTGGGACTGGCAGGGAGGTTACTACTGACCTTCACAGCAGTTTTCGAGGCCCTGAGGCTGTGAAAGCCAATTAGACTGTGTTGAGGACCGGGTGGGAAGTGAAGAAGTGGAGGGAGGTGAGAAGATCAGCAACACTTGCAAGAAATGATGCTGAAGGGACACAGGAATGGCGCAGCAACTAAAGGAGGAGGCGGGGTTAAGACCAGTGTGTTTACAGCCGTCATGCACGTCTTTCAGGTAATGCACGAGATCTAAGACTGAAGAAAATGTGACGACGCGGAAAGTGACCAAGGAGCAAAGTCCTTGACAGGTGAGGCACATGTGAAAAGGAGGTTCGTCCTTCGCAGGCATAGCTCATCCTCTGACAGGCAGGAAGCACGCATGGGTACAGAAGCAAGTGGGTTTGCAAGCTGGGAGATGAGTGTGTTTTATTGACAAAGAAGTCTTCCAAATAAGAAGTGAGGACATCAATTGATATTGAAGAACAGAAAGAAAATAAGGTGTTTGAAAAGAAATAAGGGACTGAGCGTGGGGGCTCACACATATAATCCCAGCACTTTGGCAGGTCGAGGCAGGCAGGTCACTTAAGGCCAGGAGTTCAAGACCAGCCTGGCCAACACAGTGAAACCCTATCTCTACTAAAAATACAAAAATTAGCCAGGCATGGTGGCACACACCTGTAGTCCCAGCTACTCAGAAGGCTGAGGTGGGAGAATCGCTTGAACTCAGAAGGCAGAGGCTACAGTGAGCCAAGATCGCACCATCGTACTCCAGCCTGAGCAACACAGAGGGATTCTCTCAAAAAAAAAAGAAAGAAAAGAAAAGAAAAATGAAAAGAAAAACAGAAAAGAGAAGAAGTGAGGAAGGGTAATAAGCTTTGGAGAGAGAGAAGTGGCCGAGGAAGTGAGGGAGAGGAAACACAGCCTGGCACAGGATACTCGAAAGACGTCCCTAAGTAGGAGAGGAGAGAAAATGACTGAGTACCTGGGAAAGAACTCTCAGGAAGGAGAGAAGAGCCCGGCACAGAAACTGAGACAATCGCATGGGGTGGGTAGCCCTGGACAGCTGGCATCTGGGAGTGTGGATCCCCTCGGACAGCTGGGGCACTCACCTAGAAGAAGGCGAGAAGGGGGCTCCATTGCCCAGGGAAAAGGCATGATCAGAAACTCTATGCTTTCAGACTGAAAAAGAAAGTCTGGCCAAAGTGCTACCCATGGGTCAAGCTCAGTCTTCACTACTCAGCAACACTTGCAAGAACTGTTCAGGGATGGAAATCAGGAGTGAAACTGAGGGGCCCTGCTGGACAGAGCACATCACCCCAAACTTCCTGCAGGTCTGAAAACGCACTGTGGCTCTGGGTCCTGCTGCCCTGAGTTGACCCTTGTAAGCCTGGGAGGGTCAGGCTTGGAGATAGAAGGGTGTGGGCTTGACAGCATTGGGGACCAAGGACTCTGGGAGCATCCGTGGGGTGACACTGACCCAGCTTCACACAGAGGGAGGGGGAAGTGCTGCGTCAGCAAGGCGAGGCCTCCTGGGAGCGGTATCCGGGATGCAGCTCACCTCTAGGGGGCCAGCGTGCCTGTTGGACACTAGACCACAACCCCTAAAGCGGCGACCCCAGTGACAGGAGAGGCACTGCAGAGGGGACTGATCACAGCCCTTGTGGAAATCAGACCCAATGCTCGGACTGTGTAAGACTTGGGGTCTTGGCGGGAGGGGCAAAGGACATTTCAAGAGAGAAAAGTCTAGCACTTCACAAACGTGGGCTACGCGTTTCAGGGAGCAGGAAAGCTGTCTTTCTCAGGTGTCAGGTAGGACAGGAAAAGCAGTAGCAGAACTGGACTAACCAACTGCTCAGCCAGCAGCTGGCGTCGCTGGCCCACGCGGGCCTCGGAACAGCATGTGGCTGCAGTCTCCTGCCCTCCTGTGATGTCCAGCGCAGTGTGGAGCCTGCCAGGGGCAGGTCTGACACCGTGGTGGGGCAGGATGGAAGCAGTGAGGGCTGCACCCAGGTGTGGCTGCCCAGGAATGACATGCAATGAGCTCTGAAGGGGAAGCTGCGGCTATGAGTGGGCACGGCAGGGAGTGAGTGTGCCTGGGGCACAGGGAGGCCGGCAGGAGACTTCCGTCTCAGGGAAGGCAGGGCCGGCGCTGGCAGACCCAAAGAGGCTCAGTGGGACCCACCCGGAGTTTAGGGGGGCCTGTTGTACAAAGCACATCAAGCAGCCAATGGAGAGTTTTAAGAAAAAAAAAAGCGCTTGGACAAGCTTTGTGTATCAGACAGGCGACGTCCACACAGAGTGCAAGGGAGCTCCACCGGCAGGGAGACGCCGGCGGGGCCAGCGATAGGCGCGGCCACCTGAGCCAGGTAACAGGCAGTGGGAGAAAGGCTGCTGGGATGAGGAGAAGCTTGGGAGCTGGGACCCAGAGCTCTCAGCACTCGCCTGCCCTTGGCATTCCGTCATAGTGCAAGCTGTTGGCCCTCAGTGCAGACCTCAGGCTAGGTCATCTGGGCCAGGGCGCCTGGGGCAGGGGACGTTAGCATCAGGGTGCTCGCAGGTGTGTCTGCTGCTGCCCCTACTGGCCATGCGGCAGGATTGCAGCTCCCTACACCTGGAAGCCAGGAGCAGCCACGGGCTCACCTTGACCAAAGAGGTGTGTGCACGCCCCTTCCTAAGAACCCTTGTGTGACTCCCCGCCTCTCACCCTCCAGCTGCAACTACAACCCATGACACACCGGATGAATAATGCTGGGTCAGCCTGAGCCCCTCACCAACGCGTGGTGAAGAGTGAATGGCAGGAAGATCTCTGGTGCTCCAGCTGCCGAGACTTGAGATGTGTTTGTTACCATACACAAACTAGCCATTCCTGACCGATACATCCCCTCTGCCACTCCTCCACAGGATGTCTGCCTCCGCCTTCACAAGGAAAGAGGGCACTGCTGGAGCAGTCAAGCTTTATTTTTCTTCACAGCAGTGCCATCAGTAAGACCCCCTTAGCAAACCCTTAAAATAGCATTTGCAAAGGGCCTGCCAGGTCCTGTTTTAAAGGTTTTACTGACCGTTGACTCCTTTAATTCTTACCACAGTCCTATGAAGGGAGTACTATTCTTATCCCTATTTACAAGTGGGAAAGCTCAGGCACAGAGAGGAGAAGTAATTTTCCCAAGTTCAGCCAGCTATTAAGTGGCAGAGCCAGGATTTGAACCTGGGCCCTCCCGCTTCATACTTAGTGGTAGTTCAGCTTAACCACTGAGATATGCTGTCTCTTGGGAAGTGAGAGCTGGTGGTAAGAATTTCAGGGGAAGGTAATTTCGTTTTGCTCTTTACAAGACATGAAAAGGTGCTTATCTGTCCACTGAATAAATGAGGTGCCTTTGGCAGGCCAGGCCCGTGCTAGTCCCTGGAGACCTCCTGCTCCTAAAAAAGACAGGAGGGCTTCTGGCCTTCACCAAGGTACTTTCCTGGTGGACTTGAGGCAGGCAGGCTGGTGGGTTTCCTGTTTCAATGTGGTTTTGAGAAAAAGAACGAAAGCTCCCTACTCCAGCTGTGGCTTACGAAACTTCCAGCCAATCAGCAACAAAACCCCCAGAAGCTCCTGTATGAGGACGCTGGGGACTCCCGGGACCCAGCATGCCCAGTCAGACTAAACTCCAACAATAGTTATCCCTCCTTCATTTTCATGCTAAAAATCATGCCGAGGGGTGAAGATTTAAAATGCTAATATTACATGTGACATATGAAGAAGCATGTAGAGCTGCTAGAGAAACCCCTCCTATGCATGCCCTGGTGAGACCCTTCCTGTGAAATTAACCCACAGACTACTCTTAGGGAGCAGCCCGCCTGCCCTTTCCTTTCGTGGTACTGACTTCCTTGTGCACGAGCTAAAAGGAAGCTTTCTTGTCCTCTCTTGCTGCTTTGTCTGGTGATCTCTCTTGATTTCTGTCCTGGGAGATTACCAGAACCCAGGGCAGCAATAACAGACTCAGATCCCACCAACTCCCAGAAGGCTACAGCCAAGAGGGAGCCTAGAGACTCTTCTCAGGCCTTGAGGATTCAGGGATGAGGACACCATCCTGGGCCAACCACTGCGTTCTCCCATCCTGCTCAGTCCCTCCCACCTCAGCTGCTCATCCCAGGCAAGACAACCATAGCAACAGCTCACACCAATCCAGAGTCGTCAGGCTCAGCTGCCACTGCCAGGGCGGCCTCCATCCCACAATCGAGGGCCCCTCTTATGACGCCTATGGAAGAGGACCCACGACCACGCCTGTGCAAGGGCTGGATGAGCCCCTGGAGGCTCTGGAGCAGTTCACAGCACAGCCCAGGAGCACGGGCAGTCAGTAGCCCATGGACCACACCATGGCCGATGGAATATGGGAGGGCAGAGGGAGCCCGTGGCCGGCCCCCAGCAGATACACAGCGCACCCTTCCTACCGCTGCTACAGGCACTGGGTTGGTCCTGCCTCCATGCGTCCCTCAAGGACCAAGCAGCTGGCTGAGGTGGTGGAGCTGGGCCAGCTGCGTGAGGCAGCTCTGGCCTCTCCCATCATGGTTCACTCTCTGTTTTCTGTTTCCTCACTGTTTTTTTTTTTGTTTTTTTTTCCTGAGACAGAGTCTTGCTCTGTCACCCAGGCTGGAGTGCAGTGGTGCAATCTCAGCTCACTGCAGCCTTGACCTCCTTGGGCTCAAGCAATCCCCACACCTTAACCTCCTGAGAAGCTGGGACTACAGGCACACACTATCACACCTGGCTAATTTTTGTATTTTTGTAGAGGCTGGGTTTTGCCGAGTTGCCCAGGCTGGTCTCGAACTCCTGAGCTCAAGCGGTCTGTCCACCTCAGCCTCCCAAAGTGCCAGGATTACAGGCGCGAGCCAGCATTCCCAGCCGTTTCTCACTCCTTCCCTGGATTCACGATCCCCACTAAAGCGGTGATGCAAGAAGTCTGGCTTCTAGCTCTGTTTTCTGGGGACCTGGGCTACTCCAGAGTCACTCTGTGTCACTGGCAGAGCTGGGCAGGCCAGCCTCCTGACTCTCCGTCCAGGCGGTACCACTGCAGCGTGAACCCAAGGCCCTGGCCCCCAGTGGTCTGGACTAGTATTTCCCAAGAGGCATCATGAGAAACACAAGGATAAGGAGACATGCCGTGGAAACACAGCCATCTTGATAAACAGTTTGAGAACCCCACATTCTAAAGCCCCCTGGAGATCTACAGCACACTCACATACCTGACCTTCAGTTGACCTAACAGCTCCCAAACTCATCACCAGCAGAAACTTTCGTGACCTGTTCTTTGGAGGACGCCTCATCCAGGACTCTGGGAACTGCTGCAGGAAAGTCTCTTCTGTGTGACGGTACCCCTAAATTCATGTCCTGGGCCGCTGTAACACATGGCTATGAATGGTGGCTTAGAACAACAGAGATTTATTCTCTCACAGCTATGGAGCCCTGAAGTTTGAAATCAAGGTGCAGAGTCTTGCTCCCTCCAGAGGCTCTCGGGGGCATCTCTCCTTCCTCCCGCAGCCCCCTGCATCCCTTGGCTAGTGGCTGCATCATTCTGAGCTGTCTTCATCTTCATATGGCCTCCTCCCCTGTGCTGCTGTGTCCCCTTCTGTCCCTTATCAGGGCAACCGTCCTCGGATTTATGCCCCACCCTAATCCAGGACCATCTCCTCCCAAGATTCTTACTTTACCTATAACCTCAAAAGCCCTTATTCCAAACAAGGTCACATTCTGATGGACATATCTTTTGGGGACACTCTTCAACCCTCCACAGCCCCCGTTTTCTTCCATCCCTTCTGAAGCTGCCTGCTCAGCCTCCTACCCTGATCTCCAGGGCATATTTTCAGCTACTTGTCCCCGTTCCCTTTCTCTACCTCCTTCCTCCCTCTGTTAATAAAATCCCCTGGGACCTCCTCCCCCACTGTCCCTGCCATTCCCAGAGGCCATTGGGAACTGTGGTCCAGCCACGGCAGTCTGGCCACACAGGAAGCCATGTGATGCCCTCCATCTCCAGCCAAGGGGACACCAGTCTGCGGTTCCCAGCTCGCCGTCCAGAAGAGATCCTCCAGGCCCCACAGCCCTGCTGCCCCTCACCCGCCCTCTTCCAGGTCCTCTTCAGGCCTTGGCATTTGCTCAGTGGCAATCCAGGCAGTTCAGGTTTCAGCACACTGGGCGGGCCACCGAGAACTGGCTGCCACCCCTCGAGGTGTGTACGAGCAGAAGGTGAGAAGGCGCTGTGTTCCTGAAAGTGCCTCTGAAATTCCACTGAGCATGTCCTGGCAGGGGCTACCTACCTCCTGTTCTGTCCTGAGGGCCGGGGTTAGGCCGCTGAGGATTCCAGCACTTACTCTTGGCCGTGACCAGAACTGAGTGGGGAGGCTGAGTGCACGGGAATATTATTTCAACGGCCTTTAAGAAAACTAGCTCCACATCATAAAACTCTTGGCTGGTACCTTTACTCTTTAGCTTCAGACTTAAATGTCATCGGCGTGTTTCTCAGCAACATTAATTAAAATCCTTTTAAAGACCGGGCGGTTCTCCACACAGGAAGGCGCTCACCTGGGGAGCACTTTCACAGGTGAATTGGCTCCTTAAAAGCTTTTAAATTAATGTCATTCCCCATAATTCTTATTTTTCCAAAAAGCAAGTTTTTACAACTTCACTGCCTTCCTCCCCAGTGGGCTGAGTGGTTGAGGGGGAGTGGGGGCAAGGTGGCTGTGAGGAGGGGCTCTCCATGGGAGGCCGGCCGGGCCGCCAGCGCTGACTTGCGGGGAGTCTGCACAGGGGCACTGCTTCAATGACTCGCTTCTGGAAAGGGAGGGCTCCCCCGCTTGACTTCACACACTGTTTCTGTTCAGAAGAAACATCCATAGAGGACTCCCCGGTCCCCACGTTTTGATCTTCCATGGAGATACAGATACAGCCCAGGACCAAGCATCACATTTGTGAAAGCTCCGAAGATGGCCCCATAGACAGCCCTGCCTGAGAACCATGACTTGAGTTCACTCTGCAATCTGCATAACTGACTGGTTTAAATACACCAGTTCCCATTCTATTGGTGGTTTAGACAACCTAAAGGAATCCTGTCATCTCACGCAAGAAGTCAAAGAGCCGCCGGAGGTCTGGTTGGCCCGTGTAATAGCCTGCGCAGGCTGACACAACAACTTACCCCAGACGAGGGGTGTCACAGCAGGTGCAGCAGGTGTCCTCACAGTTCTGGAGGCCCAACGTCCAAGACCAAGGCTGGAGCAGGAGTGGTTTCTTCTGAGGTCTCTGCCCTCCCGCTGCGTCCTCACCTGGGCATCCCTCCCTGAGTGCTGTGCCCTAACATCCGCTTCCTATGAGGACCCCAGTCATTAGGGCTCACCCCAATGACCTCACTGGAAGTTCATTACTTCTCTAAAGACTCTGCTTCTGAAGACAGTCACACTTTGAGGCACTGGGGTTAGAACTTCAATATATGAATTGAGTGGGACACAGCTCAGCCTGTAACAGCCAGTTACATCTTACCTGACCAGCAAAGGTGCCTGGTGTCAGGTCTGGGAATACTGGGGAGCCCCTGGCACAGGATGCTGCCTTCCTGAGAATGCAGCATGATGGGCCATCCTCCGGATGAGCTGGGCTTCCAGCACCCAGAAAACCAGACCTTACCAGCAGCCCCTGTCCCAACTGGCTTGCCCTGGCAGGAATCTCCACGCTTCACATGGAGGCTCTGCCGTGCAGGGGAAGGTGAATCTGAGCAGGAAGAGGCTGAGGAAAGGAGGCACTTTGAGGCTGTTGCGATGGTCCTAGGAATAAGTCATTGGGACACGCGCTGAGGCATGGACTGTGAGAGTGCGTGTCATCCCTGGAACCATTTGTAGACGTCTGCAAGCAGAAAGCCAGAGTTCACGGAGGACTCACTGTGGTGGCCTGAGGATGCCACACTTGACGTGCTAGGGGCAGCCGCCCAGCTCCGGGACCTTCTGGAAATGCGTCCCTGTCTGGACTCCATAACTGCAAAGGTGTTTTATTTCCTGGAACTTTTAGATCAAAGGACATTGTTTTAGGACTCTGAGCTGCTATTTCCATTTATCTGGAGAAATCGTAAGAGGCAACAGCCAATTACTATCAGTAAGGGCTGAAGGAACAAGAAAGAAAAGGGCTGTTTTCCCTTTAACAGTGAGACTCATCAAAGACCATACCATTGCTTGAAAGAAACTCTGCGTCAGTAGAAGATACTGAATGGAAATTCCTTTGGCAGGAGGAAAAAGAATCAAGTCCTGCTAGTGAATTTGCACCGGGAAATATACTCTTACGTGCTCTTTGAAGCCACCATGAAAAGAGAATATACCCCATCTGCTGCTTCTAGGAAGGCAAAGGCTGTCTCTCCACCTACCTCAGCTGGTGAGGGAGCCCCGTGGGTGACCTTGCCATGCCCAGACCACCCATCCACCACTGCTCCCCTCAACCTTCTTCCTTAAGAACGGTGAGATGGCTCAACTGGAATGTTCTAGATGAAAAGAGACGCTTCATGATCACTTCCACTCCCATTACACTCATTTCCCTTTAAAAGAGTTAAACACTGCCTGGGTTTTAGTGTAAGTGGATCCGAAGACCACCCACTTGTTGGGAAGCTGAGGTTGCCAGAAAAATTCCCCGATTTCCAATATCTCCCTTCCTGGAGCTGAGAGCTTCATCTCACTACTAGCGGCTTAGTCTTCTACGCAAAGGTACAAGTTCTCAAACATTTTTGAGCAAGAGAACCATTTATAAAATAAAATTTTACACAGCAACGTTAATTTCTAACATGGAGGAGCGCGCTCTCGTCTGTCCCCAGTGCACCCCCCATACATCCTTGGGAGGGGCGCACAAGAGTCCCACAATGTCCCAAGCGCTGCACACGTCCCTGAGGGTACAGATGTCTGAGACGATCTCGCCTTGCACTCAGAGCACTGGCAGCCTCCAGCAGGAAAGATGCTGCAGCGAACGGAAAACCATGATTCCCCGCAACGAGACGTGAGCAGGGAGAGACAATGAGGAGAGAGGGGTGTGCTTCCCGCCAGCCACGCTGTAGGTAAGTCCAGTGAATGCCCCTGCGGAACCTTGACTGAATGATTCTCAAGATGAAAGAAGAAAGGGATAGGAATAGTTGAACCTTTTTAGAAAGAGGGGCGCTGAAGGAGGTTTGCCCTTGGGGATATTCAAACAAGCGAGAAAGCAATAAAAATAGGAACTTATGGTGCAAAAATTAACAGGCCGATGTCAGGTAGAGAGGACGCACCCGAAAAACAAGCTTCCAGCACAGGCTGAACACGCGGACAAAGGAGCCAGATGATTAGACTGAGGGTGGAATTTTCAGTTAATAGTGCTTAAGGCCGGGCTCAGTGGCTCACACCTGTAACCCCAGCACATTGGGAGGCCAAGGCAGGTGGATCACGAGTTCAGGAGTTTGAGACCAGCCGGACCAACATGGTGAAACTCCATCTCTACTAAAAATACAGAACTTAGCCAGGTGTGGTGGTGCGTGCCTGTAATCCCAGCGACTCAGGAGGCTGAGGCAGGAGAATCGCTTGAACCTAGGAGGCAGAAGTTGCAGTGAGCGGAGATCGTGTCACTGCACTCCAGCCTGGGGGACAGAGCGAGACTGTGGCTCAAAAAAAAAAAGTGCTTAAAAATGTGACTCCTTGGGAAAAAATTCAAGTTAGCGTGTCACTCCAAACGATATCCCAAAGAAAATTCCAAATAGATTGACAAGCTGGACGCTGAAAAGAAGTCATAAAATCTTTTAAAGAAAATCCAGGTGAGTACTTCACTGTCTCTATAGTAAATCAGGTAAGATCTCTTAAAGTACTACATTGTTTTAGTCCATCTTTGCTGTAACAGAGCACCGGAGGCTGGGTAATTTATTAAGAAATAGAATTTGTTTCTGCCCGTTCTGGAGGCTGGGAGGTCTACAGTTCAGGGGCCGCATCGACGGGCTTCTGGCCAGGGCTTTGTGCTGCCTGAGAGCATGACCATTATAACAGCCCCACGCTCGTGGTAACTGACTCACTCCCGTGAGAACCCATTAATACACCAGTCCACGAAGGGATTACCCACCTCCTAAAGGCCCCACCTCTCAATACTGTTACCTCGGAGATTCAGTTTCAACGTGAGTTTCAAAGGGAACAGACATTTCCCTTTGAAACATTTCACAGCAAGTATGAAAACAGATAACAAAGGAAAATTTTATCTAAAATGAAAAAGTATTCACATCTCAAATAATAAAATCAAATAATAGATCAGGGAAAAATATAAGCAGCAAAGGCATCAGAGAGTTCATATCCTTACTGTAGGAAGGGGCTTTAACACAGTTTTTTCTTAAGCCAGGCTTTCAGTGGGAAAAAGAGGTAAAGACCTCACAGGCAACTCACAGAAGAAAAAAAGTAGAAATTGATGTTGACTGTAAAAAGTATATTAAACCACACAAATGTTTCTTCTTTATACATTGCTATGTTTTCTAAACTTTGTAAATGACCATGTTGTTTTCATAATCAGGAAAGAGCACAGCCAGTGTGAATTCATCTAGATAAGGCTCAAAGCTAATCTGTGGAGCCAGAAGTCAGGATGAGGTTCATCTCCAGAGGCTGATCGCTGTCTGGGGTAGGAGGAGGCACCCGTGTTCTATCTTGATTTGCTGGAGATCACATGGGTGTGTTCACTATGTCAAAATTCATCACAGTATACACATCTAAAGTGTGTACTTATCTGTATTTGTATATGCTTTGATTTTCAAAGTTTAGCAAATTCAAAATATGTGTATGGCAAAAGATATCACAAAAAAGAAAAATGTACAAAAAATATTTTTAATGCAAATGACCAATAAGGTGTTAACGCCTAAAATATACAATTATCATTTATGAACCCACAGAAAAAAGCCAGATGCCCAGCGATAAAGTGGGAAAGAGATATGAATGGGCAGAAGTGAGTCAGAGCAAATAAATCCAGCAAACCTGAAAAGATGCCCAAAGTCACGAACGAGCAGCCAGGGAAACACACATCTGAGCAACAGAGGGACATCAGGCCACAAAAAGATTTTTTTTTTCTTGAGACGGAGTTTCACTCGTGTCACCCAGAGTAAAGTGCAGTGGCACAATCTCGGCCCACTGCAACCGCTGCCTCCCAGGTTCAAAGGATTCTCCTGCCTCAGCCTCCCGAGTAGCAGGGATTACAGGCACCCACCACCATGTCCAGCTAATTTTTTGCATTTTTAGTAGAGACGGAGTTTTACTGTGTAGACCAGGCTGGTCTCGAACCCTTGACCTCAAGTGATCCACCCACCTCAGTCTCTGAAAGTGCTGGGATTACAGACATGAGCCACCACACCCAGCAAAAAGATTTTTAAAGAAAACTGTCACACACTTTGCTGGTAGGGAGATGGAGAAAGGTCTCTAAAACACTGCTGAGGGGCATGTGAAGATCCTGGCCTCTTTAGAAAGCTGCAACTGCTATTAAAATTAAAATACAAATACCCTTCAGGTTGAATTCAAGCTAATGGAGAAGCTAAGCAGACAAAGCCACTTTGCATTTTCAGGAAAACATTTCTTTTCCTCCTGGTCTTCAAGGTCGTGTGAGTTCCACTGCTGGATTTTCCTCATTTCTTCATCCTGGAGGGAGAGGCTGGCCCAGATCACGGTCCGCGCTGCCACTCCCTCCATCCTGTGCATGTCAGCCAGCAGGAGCCTCTGAAAACACGTCTAGGATGGTGACACCGCCTCTCGGTTGCGCTTGAGTGAAACATTCCTACCACACCGTCTGCGTTTGTCCCTACTGGGCCCTCCAACCTCCTTTCTCCAAACCCTGAGCGCCGTCCCTGGCCCGGCCCTGGCCCTCTGAGCTGTTTCAGTTTCTGGACCAAGCTCTTGGCCACTTGGCGCCTCTCGTGGCCTCCGGTGCCGTCCCTCCCTTCCCTGGGCATGGAGAGGCCTCCGCTTGTGCTCCCTGTCCCAGGAACATTCCCAGCACTCGCACGGTGCTGATTCATGAGTCTGTCTCCCTCAAAGGCTGGAGCTCGGGAGCTGGGACCCCTCTACCTCACCGTCCGCCATGCCCCAACCCCAGCAGTGTCCCGCACGAGGAAGAAGCAGGAGGTACTGATGACTGGCGCACTCGGACCTCCTGCCCTCTGGCAGCTGAGACGTGAATGGCCAGTGTTGTGTGCCAGGAGAGAGAGGGCGGGAGAAAGGAGGTGGCCCCAGCCATCCTGGTGTCTCCTGGAGGTGGCCGGTGCAAGCCCAGGACTCTCAGGCCTTCCTTTGCTGTCCGGGCATCCCCCCAGCCCCTTCCATGCTGGGTGTCCAGACAATACCCCACAGCCCCAGAGGCCACTCTGGTCTTGGTCTGGTCTTCATCCAGGCCAAGCAGTGGAACTGTGACCTCTGCATTCCTCTGTTTTTTAACCTGAAAAATGGGCAACGGAAAGGAGGAGGACGATGACACCCAGGGCCAGCTCCACAGGTGTGAGGCCTGGGCAGACTCACAGGGCCCAGCTGAGCCCACAGGGGCCCCGCGCTCTGCAGGCCTGGCCATCGCTGCCTTGGAAGTCTGAAGGTCTTCTGAACTGGGTGCCTCCGCTTCCATTTCGCCCTGGGCCCCATAAACAGCCCACCACCCGGGCCTGAGAGCGCCTATGCAGGAGAGCTGTGGGCTGAGGGCTGAGGGCTGAGGCACTGGCTGCCAGGCTGCACCCGGGGGCTGCTGTCCTGACTCCTGACAGTCTGAAGACACCTGACGACTCCCGCAGCCACCAGCCACCCCCCGCCGCAGGAGGCAAGCGATGGAGAAGCCCAGTGCCTTTTCCTTCTCTTCCCCGCTGCTGGAGAGCCCCCTCTATGTACTGAGAAAAGCCAGGTCACTCCAGGAACCCTGCAGCTTCCCGTGGACACGTGACAGCTCCTGCCCCTCGGGCTTGGCGGGGGACTGGAAACCCCCTCCCCTCCCCTCTCCCCTCCCAGGCCCTTGCTGCCAGCCCTCACCAAGGCAGCTTTATGACAGGGATGATGGGCCTCGAAGGGGAGAGAACCCTGTTGAATGTCAATATCCGGGCTCATTAGTAAAGAGATATTTCAAGAATTATATATGCAAACAGTGAAAAGGCAAATGGTTTTAATAATGACTTATTAAAAGGCCTTTCCCCGGACTGAGAGTCCCACGGCGCATAAAGCCCCCAGCACTTAGTGGAATGGATTTAAGGCATGCTCCTCGCAGCTCTCCCCATCTCTGCTGACATGGGTTCCCTCTTGGGGGCTCTGGTCTGGTTTGTTTTTCAGCAGCCCAGGAGGCTCGGGTCTGGCTGCATGCTGGGTTCCCATGGCTGCCTCTCGCTGCAGCCAGAGACAAAACATGGACTCCATTCTTCCAGAGCCTTCCAAGGGCACACTATAAACCCACAGAGAGGTGCCTCCTCTCTGTGCCTCAGTTTCCTGTGTCTGTGGCTGGGGAGGGGCTGAAGTCGTGTGCTCTGAGCTTCTCTGTGGTGGGCGCCCCACTCGGTCTGGATCGCGCCCAGCAGTGCTCGGATGGGCCCAGGACACAGAGGGCAGCAGAGTCAGCCGATCCTGGCACTCAGGCACGGGCCCCATGGTAGAGCCTCAGCTGAGGGATGAAATCCAAGATTATTTCAATACCTCCTGTTCTAATTTTGAAAAGCCGATGAGAGAAACACTTGAGTTGACCTCTGAAAGTAAAACTTCCCAGAAGTGAGAGCTTGAACCCACTTCACCTCATTTCCATCATCGGCACCACTCTTTCTGCCGTGTGTTAATAGCTCTTGAGAAAAACGAGGCTGGCTCAGCTGGAGATGGGATGGGCTCCCCTCGAGGACCAGCCATGGGAGGGCAGAGAAAATCCACAGGGCACTGGGTGAGTGCCCTGGGGAGTGGGATGCATGGGCAGGACCCCAGATCCAGAGCCTGGAGGGGCCTAGAAGACCCTCGCTCCCTGAGAGAGGCCAGGGCTAGAGGCAGGCGTGGGAAACCAGTTCCTGGACACAAAGAGGGAGGCCAGGGGAAAGGGGGGAGGGCCAGATTGGAGCCCTGGTACCCACCAAGGTGATGGAGCCCTGCGGGCGGCAGATGTGGGCTCAGTGACCTCAGCTGGGCCAGAGAGAGACCCAGGGCAAGAGTCAGGAGATGCTGATCTGGGCAGGGCCTTAGACAGCAAGATCCAGCACCCATTGTACAGACAGCACCTGTCTGTCTACCAAGGTGCAGACCGGCGAGACATGGCCCCCAATTCTCATGGGGAGTTGGGGCTGAGCTGGGATCTGCACCCTGTTCCTACACCTCAGACAGAGCCCACTCCACCAGGCCAGTCCGCACACGGCTGGATCTGCTAAAGAACACAAGGAGCCTGACTGTCCTCGTGGGGCCTCCCTGCCACGGACTGCCTTCCTGGCTGACGCAGAGACACCCAGGCACAATGCTCCCAAACTACCCCATCTGCGAGCTCCTCTGCTGCCTGCAAGGCCCTGCCTGCTGCAGCGGGAAACACACAATCTAAAGGGCACCCCACACGGGGACAGAGCCTGGGAGGAGCCCTGCTGGCAGCAGGCCCTCGGACACACGTGAGACAAGAGGGAGGCCAAGAGCCTTCTGGGGGAATTTGGGGGAAAGGAAGGTCATTTACGCTATTCCAGTATCCTGGCTCTGTGGGAAGCCTATGGGGCCCGGGGCAGGGTCTTGTCTTCCAGCAGGACAACCGCTCAGAAAGCAGTAGTTAAACAAAACATCACGGAGACTGTGAAGCATGCATTCCCCTGAGGTCTCCTCCCACACACCATCCTGCTGCCCCTCCAGCCCCACAGACCAGCATTAGGGAGTGAATGTACAATCCCCGGGAGCAGGTTTCCAACAGGTTCTCCTGCTCTGTGGCCCCCACCTCAAGCCGGGCTTGTCTCAGGATCGTGATGTGCAGAGAAAGCTGGTGGAGGGCCTGAACCGTGGTGCCATCCGCAGCCTGCGCTGGGAATCGCTGAGAGGACCCCCCACGGTACCTTGGGGCTGGCGACAGCTGGAAGACACCACACCTAGTCCTGAAAGGCAAGGGGCTTGGGGAGTAGCTAATGGCAGCTGGAGAGAGAGAACCCCACTGCTGTAGGTTGGGTTCTTCAGAAGCAGGAGTTGAGACAAAGGCAGGATACAAGATGTTCATGAGGGTCCAGCACCTGCACAGGAATTGGGGTGGGTGGAGGGAGGTGTTCAACTGCGGTGCAACCTGTCAGAAAGCTCCCGAGTGTGCAGAGCCCCTCAGCGCCCCACGCGGGTCTCCCAAGACCCTCTCCCAGTCTCTGGGTGTGAGCTGGACATGAGAAGCTTGGCCCAGGCCCATCGGGGCTCATCCCTGGGAAGATCCTGAAGAGCTGGCAGGTAGAGGCCGTATTCTGGCACTCCCCAGAGCTGGGAGCAAGTCCCTCCTGGAAGGGGCATCTGGCTGGCACATCTCCAGGTCTGCCACACAGGCTGAGAGGAGCCGAGACCTCACCAGAAGGGCAGAAGCTGAGACAACGTTTGGGTGTAGGCAGAAGTAGAAGGCAAATGACAGCAACAGACAGGGTGGCAGCTAGGTGGCTTTGCCCAGCTCCTGCCCCTTCCACTGTCTCTCCCCAGCTGCCAATCTGACCAGAAGCCAAAGAGCAGAGACGCCGCCGGGGTCGGTCCTGCAGTCAGCCTCCTGCAACACAGAGCGTGGCAAGAAGGATGGAGGTGGGTCTGGACCAGCAGCAGACAGCCTGCATGCTGGTCAGCAAAGCATGGCACTGTCCCTAAAGGTACAGGGCTTCGTTTTCCTTTGATTATTATTATTTGGATTTGAAGGAGCTTGGAAAGCATGAGGAAGATTATAGAAGACTAAAACACACACACACACACACACACACACACACCCCATGCACACATGCACACCCAGGTGCACACACAGCGTGCACACACACCATGAATATATGCACATGTATGCACACATATGCTCACACAGGCACACACTCTCACACCTTGCACACACACACACACAAGCTACACTTTGTTGCCTTGATTCTTTCACAGCTTTCTCAAATGTTTTCTATAGATGTTGGTGCATTTGAATACGCTACTACATCTTCAACTAATTTTCCTAATATATACTTTTCAAAAATTACCTTCTTCAACCACTTTTTCAAACTCTTTTAACTTAGAATGGTAAGAATTGTTCTCTTCGAATTCCGGTTTCTCCAGGGCCGGTCTTCTGAGGGGCAGCCATGTTCTCTGACGTTTCTTTCTGATTGCGAGTTAGCAGTTATCTGTTCTATTTTCCCAGAGTCAGCCCTCGGTCTTCACTTCTCCATTCAGTTGTTTTCATTTTCGAATTCATTATTTCTGCTGTTCTCTGTATTTCAAATAATTTCCTAATTTCCTTCGACAGTTTTAAAACTGTGGAATTATATTATCAGTATAGGCCAAGCTACATCTAATAAGCTCTAGCATGTAACCTTTTCTTTTTTGTTCTTTTCTGAATATAGCGTCTTTGCTGATTTGGTTTTTCTCTTTTTTTTTTTTGAGACAGAGTTCTGCTCTGTCGCCCAGGCTGGAGTGCAATGGTGCCATCTCGGCTCACTGCAACCTCCACCTTCCAGTTTCAAGCGATTCACCTGTCTCAGCCTCCCGAGTAGCTGGGACTACAGGCGCCTGCCATCACACTGGCTAATTTTTGTATTTCTTTTTTAGTAGAGAAGGGGTTTCACCATGTTGGCCAGGCTGGTCTCAAACTCCTGACCTCATGATCCGCCCGCCTCGGCCTCCCAAAGTGCTGGAGTTACAGGCATGAGCTACCGCACCCAGCCTGGTTTTTCTCTTTTATCCATGAGATGATTGTTTTCAGTTCTCAGGAAGTAGGTCTTCTGGTTCCAATGTATTCCTGAATTTTTATTTTGACTGTCATTACACCATAGTTAGGGGAGGTGACCTGTATTGTCTCCAGCATTTAGAATGTACCGCTGATCCAGGAACACAGGAAGTAAGGTGGGTGCTGTCTGCACAGATGGTCACAATACGGACTTCCCCAGCACAGTCTAAATTACCTGCATACTCGAGACCCTGATGTGGTCGCTGATATGCTGAGAATTCCCACAGCAGACAGCGTCAGCAGGGCAGGGCTGAGTAGCTGGGGGCAGCACCTCTCACAGGAGCAGGGCCGCCTGCCCAGCCTGGAGGAAAGGGGACCCAGACATTGCCTTTCTCAATACTGTGCCCCTAAACAGGATTTCTGGTGATCTGGAGTCTGGGGTTAGGCTATCGGGACCGTCAAACTCTTCCCACTGCACCATCAGCCCCACTGGGAATAAAAGGGGAGAAATTGGGGCTTTGCTTTAAAGAGTTCAATGGTCAGCATGTGTCCCCCACAAATTGACATGTTAAAATCTCATCTCCAAGTGATGGTGGGGCCTCACATTAGGAGGTGATGAGATCACAGAGGCAGACCCCTCATGAATGGGATCAAGCTCCTATTCAAAGAGGCCTGAGAGACGACACCTACCAGCCAGAAAGCAGCTCCACACCAGACACTGAAGCTGCTGGTCCTTCGACCTCGGACCTCCATCTTCCAGAACTGTGAGCAACACATGACTTCTGATGTTCATAAGCCACCCCGGGTGCAGTAGTTTGTTACGGCAGCCCAAATGGACCAAGATAGGCGCTAAAGGTAAATGTCCACCTCCAGCCCACCCGCAGAGCTAACAGACAGGTCCTCAGCTGCAGGCCTGGGGTAGAAGGGCTGCCAAAGGGGCTGTGGGGGTGATGGGGAGCTGCATCCCTGTTGCCCCACTGGGCACAGGGGCTTATAAGCACTGCACCAGGAGGTGTATTGGGTCATCCCTGAGGTAGGATCACTACACCAGCTTTACTGGATCATTTCTGAAGTGTGAGCACTGCACCAGGAGGTGTCGTGGGTCATCCCTGAGGTGTGAGCGCTGCACCCGGAGGTCTTTGGATCATCATCCCTGAGGTGTGAGCACTGTACCCAGAGATGTTTTGGATCACCCCCGATTTGTGAGCACTGCACCAGGAGGTGTCCTGCATTATTCCAAGGTCAGAACACTGCATCACAAGTGTCTTGGATCATGCTTGATCGTGCCTGAGCAGCAGGTGCCTTAACTCATCCCTGAGGCAGGAATACTGTAACGGGGTATCTTGGATCATGCCTGAGGTGGGAGCACTGTACCAGGAGGTGTTGAATCATCCCTGAGGTGGGAGTACTGCTCCAGGAGGTGTCTTGGATCATTCCTGACATGGGATCACTACACCAGGAGATGTCTTGAGTCATCCCTGAGGTGCAGTAATATGATTTCATTGTGTTCCCACATAAATGTCATCTTGAATTGTAGTTCCCATAATTCCCACATGTCACAGAAGGGACCCAGTGGGAGATAATTGAATCATGGAGATGGTCGCCTCCATGCTGTTTTCGTGATGGTGAGGTAGTTTTCAGCAGATCTGATGCTTTTATAAGGAGATTTTCCCCTTTTGCTCAGCACTTCTCCTTCTTCTCCTTCTTGCCACCCTTTGAAGAAGGATGTGTTTGCTCCCCTTTCCACCATGATTGTAAGTTGTTTCAGGCCTCTTCAGCCCTGCAAAACTGAGTCACTTAAACTTCTTTTCTTTATAAATTACCCAGTCTTTGGTAGTTCTTGATAGCAGTGTGAGATTGGACTAATAAACACCCCCCCCAATGATTCAATTACTTCCCACCAGGTCCCCCCCATGGCACATGGAAATTATAGGAACTACAATTCAAGATGAGATTTGGGTGGGACACAGCCAAACCCTGTTATTTCATTCATGGCCCCTTTAAAATATCATGTCCTCACATTTCAAAACACAATTATGTATTTCCAATAGTCCCCCAAAGTCTTAATTCATTCCATCATTATCCTCAAAGTCCAGATCTAAAGTCTCATCTGAGACAAGGCAAGTTCCTTCTGCCTATGAGCCTGTAAAACCAAAAGCGAGTTAGTTACTTCCAAGATACAATGGAGGTACAGGCATTGGACAAATACACGCATTCCAAATGGAAGAAACTGGCCAAAACAAAGAGGCACCAGGCCCCATCCAAGTCCAAAATCCAACAGGGCAGTAAACAAACCTTAAAGTTTGGTTATATCTCCCTTCTGCAATGCCCTAGCAGAGGTTCTCCATGAGGGCTTTGCCCCATAGTAGAATTCTGCCTGGACATCCAGGCATTTCCATACATCCTCTGAAATCTAAGCTGAGGTTCCCAAACCTCAATTCTTGACTCCTGTGCACCCACAGGTCCAACACCACGTGCAAGCCACCAAGGCTTGGGCCTTGCACCCTCTGAAGCAAGAGCCTGAGCTCCATGTTGCTTTAGCCACAGCTGAAACTCACTCCTATCACCAAGTCCCTATACTACACAAAGCAGCAAGGCCTTTCAGACAACCAAATCTCCTGAGAACTCACTCACTATCACAAGAACAGCAAGGAGGAAATCTGCTCCCATGATCCAATCACCTCCAACCAGGTCCCTTCCCCAACACTGGGAATTTCAATTCAACATAAGATTTGGTTGGAGACACAGAGCCAAACTGTATCAGCACTTAATCTCATTTGAGTCACCACAGGCAACCAGGAGGTTTGAATAACCAACCCACTGCTTCCAGACTAGATGGCTTCCTGTGTGACCCCAAGAGAGACTCCCAGCCTCTGCTAATTCCTATGTAAAGTGTGGGTCAGAACTGGATGGTATCATAGGTTTCTTTAGCTCCATATGATTCTCATATAAAATTCCACCCAGCAGTCAGGCAAGAGGTGCACTGGGGAGAGGAGGTGGAAGCCGCAGGTTGTTGATAAAATCCTGAAATCCCTTGGCTCTGTGCTTCAAACAAGTACCTTCCCAACATCTATGACTGTCTTTGAACTGCTCATAAAGAGCGCTGATTAATGTGACACTTCACATGCCCACCATGAAATTAGGAAGGCCCTTAGATCTTCAAACCCGCAGTCCCGGTGCCTTCGCCCCATCAATCAGAGATGAAACCGCCATTGCACTGCAAGGAGATGACGCCATCCTGGAGTTCTGCCATCAAAGAATCGCTGGGACTCAAAGGAGGGGGAAACAAGGGAAGGGGAGAGGGGGAGAGGGAAAGAGAAGCTGCTTCCAGAAGGAATAAATTTGCGCATGTACTTTGATCCTGCCATGATTTTCATTTGTTTTAGCCACATCCTCTTCACTGCACCACTCAGCTAAAGGTGCTTTAAATTAGATGGCGCTAGGAAACCCTCTTCCTCCCCGCTCCTTCCCCTGCCTGCCACACGGGCCCACGATCTTCAATCAGTGTGAGATGTATAATCAAGCCATGCTCAAATGTAACTGGAATACATCGAGACAAATAAACTCAAAGGCACCACATGCATTTGGAATGGGCTTTGCCAGGGTTTCCCAACGTGCTTGCAGGCAGCTAACTCTCAACGCAAACAAAAAGTGGCAGTGTTTACCCAGCTCTGCTTTGGAGCATGTTGAGAGCGTCTGACTCACAGATCGCTGCTGACTGAACCTGCGCGTACGTCAGTGTTCACTGTCCCCCAGCTGGCTTCCTTCCCTTTTCCATGCTCCTCCCTTTCCCAGGTGTCCCGGCTGAACAGTGACTTGATTGGGGTCCTCTGTTCCTCCCCTCTACCTGCCTTTAATAGGATAGCACAAAGATCACGAGGCCCTTGAGAGCAGACATGAGAAATGAGAATCATGTCTCACTGTGAGGACCCCGGGACTTTTGTTAAAACAAAGCAAACCAGTCCCTGGCATGGCCAGCTCGTTCTGCTCAGCATTCAGGAGAGAGCTGCCTACCAAAAACCTCATTGGTCCTCTTGTTAAAGAAGATGCCTCAGGGCACCTTTAAGGGAGGATCTGAAATGAACCCCTTACCTTCCAAAACCTTCTTTCTCAGCCAACCTTGTTCCATGACCAGCCACGTGGCTATGGATTTACTGGCTCTCTGGACCCTCACCCTCCCATCAGGTGCCATCTTGTCCGTGTCTCTTGTCCATGTCACACACATCAGCTGTCTGCTACTGCACTGCCAGGCACAGCCATGAGGGTCTCAGAGCCACTGGTTCCCAGCACGGAGGTGAGCTTCAGTGGTACAGTGATGATGAAGGCACTAGGTGCCTAGTAGCTACAGACTTTCGATCGTATCCATTTCCAATGATTAAACAGGTGGGAGTGCAGTGCTGCAATCATGGCTCATTACAGCCTCAACCTCCCGGGCTCAAGCGATTGATCCTCCCATCTCAGCCTCGCAAGTAGCTGGGACTACAGGCATACCACCATGCCTGGCTAATTTTCTAAATTACTATTTTAGTAGAGATGGGTCTTGCTATGTTGCCAACGCTGGTCTCAAACTCCTGACCTCAAGTGATCCTCTCACCTCAGCTTCCCAAAGTGCTGGGATTACAGATGTGAGTCACTGTGCCTGGATCAAGTACGTATATTTACAAATAACATGCTTTTTTGTGTGATTTCCTTAGCTTCACTCTATGAACTGCCAGCTTGCCACGCCTCTGTCATACTCTGACAGTTTCCACAGTCTGATGCCCCATGGGTAGGTCTCTCTCTCTCTCTCTCTCTCTCTGCTTTCTTCAGTTCCTCTTTGGCTGCCAAGAATTTATTTTCTCAACCTGTGACAGCACCCCAGGTTCCCCAGTTTCTTATGGGGAATCAAGGCTCCCCTGCTGCACTTAGTGTGTTGGGAACACAATTCCAGGTAATCAGCTTCTACAGCAGAAGTGACAAGGCCTGAGCAGCCTCTCACTAGATTTGGAAGAACTAGAGAGCAGGTCTGGGTGGCCTACCACCCAGCTCCTACCACCAGGCTGTGGCACTTCCTGCCCCCTGAGTTTCACTGACTCCACACCTGGCACCCAGTCCTCAAGCCCATTCTGGGAGCATCCTACTCCTCCCTCAGACAGACACACGCATTGGACATCGTTTCAGTAAAACCAGCTGGGATGGGATCCAGTCTGGAAGGTACATCTTAGAAACCTTTCCCTTGTTTTCTTACGCATCTCTTTTGAATTCCTACATCTCAGGTCAATTCTACTAGTTAACACTTCCCAGGAAAGTCACCGACCCCTCTGATATCAGAATGTATCAGGAGAGAGTCTGTGGCAGGGAGAGTAATACTCAACGTTCGACCCAGTCTCCACACTGCCCTGCCTTCTTGCCACACAGCCAGAGCAGGGTCATGTGGCTGGTTCTGGACCAGTTTGGGTCCCGAGTGATGAGTGATGTGTGTCACCTCTGTGCCAAAATATAGAAGAAACAGTGCATAACCCTGCAGGGGTCCCTTCCCCTGCTACACTCTCCCAGATGGTGGAGTCTCCATCAGCTTGGGTCCTGGGTGTCTCAGGAGAGCAGAGCCCCTGATGACCTCCACAGAACATGTAGCCTGAAAAAGAAGTCAGTCTGTGCTGGGTCAGTTTCCGGGGACATCAGGATTGGCTGCAACTCGTTCCTAATATCAATGATTTCTACGTCTTGGCTAAAAATATCTCCCCTCCCCAAGGATACAAAATACTCTCCTATCTGTCCTTCTGTAATGTTTCAGTCTTTCTTTATTACACCTAAATCTTTAATCCAGCCGGAATGTATTGCATGTACGGAATGGCAGAAGATGTTACTTTTTAGGAACATTTTTTTCCCCATGAATAGCCAGTGATCTAAAATCTTGCATTTAATTCTCCCTACTTACTTGAAGTGCCACACATATCAAATGATAAATTACACCACGTACGGGCTCCCTATCTGGAATCTCTGCACAGGGATGGGTGCGCTAACTGGAATTACAGTGCCTGTTGTCAGGTCAGTATGTTTGGGGAAGTTACTTTGCGTGTTCACCATTTCTCCCCAAGCCACTTGCCTACTCTGGACATTCATGATACAAAAGGGCAATTCCAAGTGAGTGTGTGTAGGAAGGCACCAGAAACCTTTCGGGGAGCAGACACGGGGGGAGCGGGGAGGGCCATACGGATCAAAAGTTTTCCTGAGGAAGGTCAAGGGGACTTGCCAAGCCTACCTGATGAACAAAAGTTGAGAGCAGAAGAGAGCAGAGCCTGTCAGCCCCTGAAAATCTCCAGCTCCAGGAGCAAGAAGCAGAGTCCTGGAGGCAGCCTCCCTCACGCCAGGACAGCGCTTGAGACTGTCGAGAGGTACAAGCTCACATCAGACCCGTACTGCCCTCCAGCAGCTTCCAGACACGGACGGAGGCCTGAGCCATGGCCCGCGCTGGGGACAGGGGGTGGGAAGAGCAGCTGCAGGTAGAGCTGTCATCACCCAGTATACAAGGACCCCATGCCGGCAGCCCACGATGCCATGAACCAACGACGTTTTAAGAGCAGCTGTGTCTTCTCTTCCTCAGGCCACTACTCTCTCCAATAACAGGGTAGAAAAAGCCCTTGATGAAAAAAGGCAACAGGAAATGCCAGGCAAGTTAAATCACCTGATATTTCAAAATATTATTCGACCACAACCATTTTAATTGTCTAAGCGAACCTGCATTTGTGTGGTTCCTTAACCTGTACTCTTCTTTTAACACAATTTTTTTGAGAAAAGTTCTCACTATGTTACCCAGGCTGGTCTCAAACTTCTGGGCTCAGACGATCCTCCCCCCTCGGCCTCCCAGAGCATTGGGATTACAGGCGTGAGCCACCACGCCCAGCAAAATTGTAGTCTTTCTTCCTGTCTTTACAATTCGCTTGACTTCCAGTTCAAAACGGCAGACTGAAGCATTTACATCTTCACACAAATCCCATTAAAATAACAAAGTAAATATGGAACGATGAATATATTTCCCACTGCACTAGAAACAGAGAATGGTACCTAATTCTGGAGGATGTGAGCGGAACCCCTGACACTGATACCAGAGCGAACTGAAGGCAGAAGCCAAGGGCAGCACGGGCGTAGGACGGGCTTGCCCTGAGGGGCCTCAGCAACAACTCATGCGTGGCAACATTTGTGACCTTCAGCAGGACAGGGGCATGGGACTGTGACGGGACTCACGGCACACCTCCTAGGACCTCTGGAATAGATACAGGGAGCTTGGCTGAACCACCCACCCTGCACCCGACCAGGCTTCAGCTAGCGACAGATCCCTAAGTCGTGGGGTGACCCACCTGGGGGCCACAGCAAGAACCTGCGGCCACGGAAAGATACAGGGAGCGCCCCCCCAGTCACCAGCCTGACAAAGGAAGGAAACAGAGGCTTGGGAGGGTGGCAAAGTCACCCCAGGACAAAGCCTCCTAGGCCATCCTAACATCCAGGACATCCCATTCATTTCGCTTAGTAAAAAGTGACCCAAGAGCTGTAGGTCAGGAACCAGGGGATCCCGCGGGCCAATCTCCCCCTTGGCCCCATTGAGCTATTGGCTGAACGAGCACAAGCCCCAAGCTCCATTCTAGGCCGGGAAACACAGCCCGCTCCTCAGAGGAGCCTGAAAGTGTACGGTGTATCCAGCAGAGCCTAGGGAAACTACAGTCCACGAAGCTCGGGTGGTACCGCTCCGTCGGGTGTCGGGCCTCACCTCCTTCCCCTTCCCCTGGCAGAAGCACCTTCGGAACAGGGCACGCTGATCACCTGTGCCCAACAAATGAAGGCCAACAGGCGGCCTGAGCCCCACTCAGCACCGCCCAGGAGCCTGGACAGCCAGCTGCTGGGGTTCACATACCCACTCGGGAGGGAGGGCACGCGTGCCCATTGGCTCTGTCCATCTGCCCCTGGGGGCTGCACCACGAGCAAACCCAGCCTCCCGGGTCATCGGCCACTCCAGCCATCCAAAAGAACCACTGAGGAAGGGGAACATCAGCCAGCTCTTGAGGTGGGAAGTGACGGTTCCAGATTGCATTTTAGGAAAATACGCACCAAGAAAGGACTGGGCCAGGCCAGATCACTCCTTCGCTCAGGACCTCAGGGGAGGAGGGGTTCTGGAAAGTCCGAGTTATCAGGGAGTCAGGGATTTGAATCTCAGCGCTGACTCTGACAAGCTGCGTGACCTCACACAAACCACCCGCTCTCTGTCCAATAGGCCCTTCAGGGATGTGACCCCAGTGGGCCCGGCCTGGGGCAGAGGCTGTGAGTTGGCACCGCATCATGTTGGCACGGATTGCAGCCCCATCGTCGTTAGCTGGTGTCTTTGAGGTCATAGTGAGTGTCGAGCACGGCAGCAGGGAGCCCCCTCCACCCACCCTACTCCCCCAGGACTCCAGCTCTCCTCTCACTGGTTGTACAAAGAAGACATCAGCCTATGGAACCATGTGCTGTGTAAGCTCCTCACTGAAAACACCCCCCCAAAGGTCAGAGACCCGGGGTACCCACACGAGAACAAGAGGCCTCCGCCTCTGAGGTCAGGCCTCTGATCACGGCCGTGTGTGCCGTGATGCCCTGCGTGGCTCTCCTCCACCAGGAGGCCCACCCAGCTCAGCTCTGCCTGCGGGAAAGGCCGCAGAGCTCTGGGGGCTGGCTTTCCTCAGCCCAAGTAATCACAGATGTGTGTCTGCACATATCCCCAGCCAGACACCCGCGACCCTGCAGTAGATCCTCATTAACCCAGGGACTCCAGGACTCTGAGAGGAGCGAGGGCCGGAGGGGCAAGGAGGGCCTGAGCACAGGCAGGGATGGCGAACCTACAGAGAGGCCAGGTGGCATGTGCCCGTGCTGATGGCCAAGCAGTGCCACCCGAGCGGGTAGCCTGCAGCGGGGCCAGGGATGGTTGTGGGGAGCCTGAGCAGGGCAGGTTGGGGAGCCACAGGTAAGAGTTTATGAATCGGCGTCCTGCCCCCCTCCCTCCCTCCTGAGCCCGGCTATTAAACCCCTTCTGGCCTCCAGATGCGCTGTCTGCAAGCTATTTCCCTTTTGTTATTTCAAGCTCAGGGCCTTGATCTTTTGCCACTTTGGAAGGAGCGGAGAAACAAAGGGATCTGGTGCTGTTGCTTAATAGCGCGGCTGGCTGGGCCCGCTGGGCCGGCATGTGTCTGCCGCTCTGTGCCGTCACTGCAGAGCCATCCCTTTGATGGGAGCAAGGCAGGGACCCGGCCCAGGAGCCCTCTGAGAGCCGAGCCACTCAGCAGCTCCCTCTCCTGTCCCCGCAGCCTTCACCTCCTGCAGAGGGAGCCAGCAGCCTGCTGTCTTCCTTCTCACCCCGGTGGCCACTCAGAGGCAAGGGGTACACAGGAAGCCCTCGTGCTCCCCAACGTCTCAGAGCACAGTGCAACCCACCACCAGGGCTGCTGGGTCCTCAACTGCACTTCACTCAAGCTGCAGGCGCAGCGTCCCCTGCAGGCCATGTCAGCCCCCCACCCTCCTGCAGCATGTCAGGAAGAGCACTGAACTGGGAGCCCGCAGGCCTGCATTCCAGTTGCCGGCACGCCCCAGGCAGGCTGGCCCTCTGCTTGCCTGGTTGGCCTCTGTGGCACTGGCTCTGAATTCAGGGCTGGCCCCAGATGGGGAAGCAGCAGACACTTGCTGAGTGATGAAAATCCCAGCTCTGCCACGAGGAGCCGCGTGACCGGGGCCAGTTACAATCATTCTTCATTCCCTCCCTCCTGGATTCACACACCCTATAAGCATCCTGACCGCCTACTCTGTGCCAGACAATAAATGGACGTCATCCCTGCCCTCAGTTGCAACAAATGTAACAAGGGCTGTGACAGACACTGATGGAGGACATCAGAGTGTCCCACCAGAGGGAGGGATAGACGTCAGGATGGCAGCTTCCCAGGCTGACACCCATCCTGAGCCCAAAGGACAGAAGGAGTTTCTCAAGTGAAGGAAAAAGGGAGACCAGTCCACGCAGAGAATGAAGCCTGGGGGTACCTGGAGACACAAGAGATTGAGGACATTTGGGGACCACTTAGGAGCCTGTGTGGCGAAAAACCTCAAAGAGGCAGAAAAGATTTGTTAAAGGGGATTGTGTGTCACCCCGAGAGCCCAGGAGCCACGCAGAGCAGACAGTAGGGAGGGGACCCGCCAGCAAAGCGTGAGGGGCTGACTCACCAGCTGGGGAACTGCAGACAGCAGCTAGTGCAGAGGTCACTGTGCCCCAAAATGGCAGGCGGCCACAGCCGAAGAGGAGGGAAAGGCAGCTCTGAGAACAGGGAAGAGCGGTGACCAGGACCTGGGACTTCGCACCCCAGAGCAGGTAGTGGCATGCAGGCCGCTGCAGACAAGGTGCCTGGCAGGAACACAAGTGCCATCTGGGAGGGGCTCTGCTTTGGTGGTACTTGGTGTGCTGTGACGGAAACAGGTGGCAGGAATGACCAGGCAGAGGGCAGGCAGACACAGCCATCCAGTGTCAGATGTCAGGAGGGCAGTCTAGGCCAGAGGCAGGGGAGGAAGCTACAGCAAATGCAGGGAAGCAGAGCCTGGGGATGGTGGGGACCCAGGGCAGCCGCCACACTTGAGGGCTGGAGAATGCCAGGATAAGGTCCTGGAGACTGGCTTTGCCCATCCTGGGAAAACACAGTCACCTGTCGCCCTGCTGCTGCTGTGGGAGCGGAAGGTCTCAAGACACACGACCCCACAGGCTCCCACCACAGAAACACTCTTGCCCACACCTTGCTCCTACAAGCCTGCTCCTCACCCCACATTGTCCCAGGCCTGAGGGTACAAGCTGTAACCACGTTTTCCTGAGGCACAGGCTGTGCAGTGGGATCCACAGAAAATGGCTTTCCAGATGCCTTTGGTTTGCACAAGGTGCTGCCACTCTCAGATTAAGGGGCACAAAGCCCTGGGATAGGAATGAAAGGCCTGGGCCAAGTCTGAGCTCTGCCTCTAGTACAGCAGTGACCATGTCTTTCAGCCTCATTCACTCTGCTGGGTGTTCTAACACCTGAGCACACACACAGAGGGCTGGTACAGGTATCAGCTGGTATGGAAAGGAATACTTTGTTCATTGTTAAAATAACATGAACATTAAGGATGTTAAGAATGTTCAAGTTCATCATCACCACCACGTGGCATCACTATCATCGCCACCACCATAACCATCACTATCATCACCACCACCATCAACCCTATAATCACCATCACCATCACTGTCACCATCACCATCACTGCCATCACCACCATCACCATCACCATCATCATCACCATGATCATCATCACTACCGTCACCACCACCATCACCACCACCATCACTATCATCATGACCATCATCACTACCATCACTATTACCATCACCACCACCATCACTATCATCACCATAATCACCATAATCACCATCACCATCACTGTCACCATCACCATCACTGCCATCACCACCATCACCATCACCATCATCATCATCACCATGATCATCATCACTACCGTCACCACCACCATCACCATCACCATCACTATCATCATGACCATCATCACTACCATCACTATTACCATCACCACCACCATCACTATCATCACCATAATCACCATCACCATCACTGTCACCATCACCATCACTGCCATCACCAGCATCACCATCACTGTCACCATCACCATCACTGCCATCACCACCATCACCATCACCATCACCATCACCATGATCATCATCACTACCATCACTATTACCATCACCACCATCACTATCATCACCACCACCATCACCACCACCATCACCACCATAATCACCATCACCACATCACTGTCACCATCACCATCATCACCATAATCACCATCACCACCACATCACTGTCACCATCACCATCACCACCATCACCACCACCACTATCACCACCATCATCACTATCATCATGACCATAATCATCACTACCACTATCACTACTACCACCACCATGACTATCACCACCACCATAATCACCATCACTGTCACCATCACCAACACTATCACATCACCATCACTATCACCACCATCACCATCACCACCACAACCATCATCACTCTCGTCATCACCACCGTCTATCCTGCACTTGAAGCCCTGCCGCCACCCTATCATCTCAAATGGTCTTCCTGTGATAGAGAACAGGCAACTCTCTGAGTCATCCCATTTCACTTCCAGACAGTTTTGCTCATAGAAAGCTATCTGCTTCTTTTGTTTGTTTGTTTCCATTGTAATTGGCCTTCCTATCTATATGGTCTGTTGTGTGTTGCTAGAAAAGAATACCTGAGGCTGGGTAATTTATTTTTTTAAAAAAAGAGGTTTCTTTAGCCCATGGTTGTACAGGCTGGGAAGTTTAGGGTAATGGCAAGTTCCCTCCGCCTCCCTCTCGGAGTCAGGGCAAGGAGACCCTGCCTCCCATCTCCCGCTGTGATCAGGGCACAGGGCCGTGTGACATAAAGTTCCTGCTTTGTGTCTTTTCAAACACAGAACAGAGAAGGGGGAGCAAGCTTTCTAGAGCCCCAGGCCCAGCTTTATTACTTAGACTTGTACCAACCTGGCCATGTCATTTAGCTTTTCTGAGCCTGAGTTTCCCCAAATGGTCATAATGAGAATTAAAGGAGGCCATATGACTGCCTGGTACATGGCCTCACCCCCAGGAAGAGCCTAAAAATGTGCATTTCCCTGTCAGCTCCACTGAGGGAGGACAGACTCCAAGAAGGAGGCCCACAGGGAGAGCAGTGCCTGCTGCTGGGGTCGCCTCTCGGGCCCAGGGTTGCCGGTGGCTGGGCCCCCAGACGGCAGGGCCACAGGGAGCGGGAGTTCTGTGAGGTGGGGCGGGTGGGACCTCTGGGACCAGTCGAAACTGGCCTGAGTACAGCCTCCCCACAAACCATTGCCAGGGGCCCAGCCAACCTTCACTGGGTGCTAAGCCAGACTTCTTGAAATGGTAGCAAGTAAAGACTCATTCAAGATAAGAAGGAGCCAAAGCAGGCAGATCACCTGAGGTCAGGAGTTTGAGACCAGCCTGACTAACATGGTAAAAGCTCGCCTCTAATAAAAATACAAAAATTAGCTGGGTATACTGGCGGATGCCTGTAATCCCAGCTACTCGGGAAGCTGAGGCAGGGGAATCGCTTGAACCCGGGAGGCAGAGGTTGCAGTGAGCCGAGATCGCGCCATTGCACTCCAGCCTGGGTGACAGAGTGAGACTCTGTCTAAAAAGAGAAGATAAGAAGGAGAGCCCAGGCTAAAAACAGTGGGCCCCAATGTGTAAAAGGCAGGGTGGACAGGGGCCTGGTGAGCTGGCTTCCAGTCCAGGCCACATCACTAACACCAGCAGATTGACTTACCCACCCTGGGCCTTGCCTCTTGGCCTTTAACAGCAAGGCCAGACCAGCACTGCCCATGTACCAGAGGCAGTGTGTGCAAGCACGTGTGAGCAGGTACATGCACAAACCTCCAGGGAGAGGCTCTGTGACTTTCAACAGATCACCAGGAACCCAGCACTGAAAACTGAACACAAACCCCAGTGGCAGATCATCTCCGAGAACCTCCACGTTCAGTGCCCAACCACCATGGCCAGTGCAGAGTCCCTGGGTGGGAGGGGGGTGAGGGGGCACCTCCAGAGAGCAGAGCCAACCCCTGAGCAGCAGGGCCCCTGCATGATGGTAAGAACACCCCAACTTCTCCTTTGCTCCCTCTAGATAAGGAAGGCTACGGGATCTTTGTCCAAATAGCACAACGAGGCCAAGGGTAGAGATGAAAGCGCTGAGCTGGCATTGCAGGAATAGTTCCTGATAGGCCAGATCTCAAAGTTGGACGTTTGATTGATGAATTCCTCTGCATAAAAATAAATAGCATGACGACCCAGCTTGCCACAAAGAGCAGAGGGGGAGGAGGAGCTGCAATGTGCCCCCAACATGGCAAGCCCAGGAAAGCGTGTAGGTCTGCGTGTGTGTGCAGTGCGTGTCTGTGTAAGTAAATACATCAGCGTGTGTGTGAAATGTGTTCTCACATCAAGCATTCCGACCCTCCGTTTGCCTGGAGAGGCGGAAGTGCTCAGAGTGAAAATCAGATGCAGGCGTGTGTATGACAGCAAGTCCAAGTCTAATTAAAACAAGCTTCCCACCTCCCCTCTCCAGGAACTGAGATGACCCCTGCTGGATTCTCAGTAGCTTCTGCAGGTTTGGTGCGTTTTTAAAAGGAACTAAGTACATAGGATGAACTGCGTATGTTTCCATTTAAACCCCCAAGTTTAAGATGGTATTTAATTCTGTGAAAACCACTGAAATCCTGCAGGATTCTGAGGAAACAATCTATTGATTCACGTCAGTCCTTCCCAAACCTCCGACAAAACAAGAATTCTTTCCCAATGAGCCTCCCACCCCCATAGCTGGGTGGACGCTTAGATGAAGCAAGAGCTTTGATGTGAGAGAAGTGCCGTTGCCTGAGCCAACAGACACAGCTGCCCCTCGAAGGGACCAAGGAGATTTCCCATTAATGAGCTCCGGTAAATTCCGGGGCTGAGGCAGCGTTTGTTTCATCCTGGATGGCGAAAGAAAGAAAGAAAAATGGCATAATATTGCACATTTACCAACACGTCGGACAAATCACACCGCAGAACAGACTCCCTCTTACCCACCAATACCAAAAATAAAGACAAAGAAAAGGTCAAGGATGCCGAAATCACCAAAAACCGCCAGCCCATGATGCTCTGGATGACACCCGCTGCGGGGGTGCACAGAGAACACAGTCCAGACTAAAGGGAGTCGCGGGGCCCAGGCGTACAGGACAAGGACTTCCGCTCTCACTGGTTTGGGGCACATGGAAAACCTATATGAAACTGCTGCCACTCCAAGATGGGTAAACAAAAGAAAGCCAGCGCCTTAAGCTACACAAAACTTCAAAATCAAAATACAGCAAGTAAAAAAGCAGATAAAGAGAGCACTTCAAAACACTCAAGGCAAGAAGTTAAAGTTGAGACAAAAACTGTCTCATATTCTCAAGTAAATAAAAGCAAACAGGTAAAAATATAGACATGTAGGTATCTTTCTCATCTAGCTAACTTTTTAAGTGTCTTATATATGTATATATATTTATTTATATACATAAATGTATAAATTATATATAAATGTACATATTTTATATACCTAAATTCTTATATACATATATTTATACATAGTATATATACATATATGTACATATATTATATATAAATATGTAGTATATATACATATATGTATATATACTACATATTTATATATAAATATACATGTATATTTGTATACAAATACATATAAATATATACATATATGAAGCATATATATTTATATAAATGTTTACATAAAACATATAAATATATATGTAAGTATTATATATATATTATCTTACCTAATTCTTAAATTGAATTAATAGTCTTATTGCCATTTTACACATGAAGAAACTGAAGCACCTGAAATTGAAGTGAACTGATAATTATAACAATAAATATAAATTGGACAAATACACTGTTCCAGTTTCTATTTGCTGGGTAACAAACCACCCTAAAACTTAGCAATATAAACGCCATTTTATTTCTGCTCACAATTCTGTATGTCAGGAGTCAGGGCAGGCACAGAGAGGAAAGCTTTTCTCTGCCCTACCATGTCAGCAGCCTCATTCTGATGAAATAGGAGATAGCAGGGTCAGCTCAACTGGCACCACATGTGTGGGCCCTGATTCTTCTTGACACGGCATTCTCTGGGATTCTCAGTAACTTCTGTAGATTTGGTGCATTTTTAAAAGAAGCTAACCATTATTCCATCAAGTAGGTATGATGAACTGTTTATGTTTTCATTTAAACCTTCTGGGTCTATGACGGTATTTCATTCCATGAAATCCTGCAGGATTCCGGGGAAACAGTTTACTGGTTTACATCAGTCCTTCCTGAACCTCCAACAATGCAGTTCTTTCCTGATGAGTCTCCCAGCCCTGTAGCTGAATGGATGTTTAAATGAAGCAAGAGCTTTGATGTGAGAGAAATTACCAAGATGACTTCTTTTATTGCCAGTCTAGTGATCCTAGCAACTGGGATGGTAAGAATGGAATAGCTAGGATCTCTCTCTCTCCCTCTCTCTCCCTCTCTCCCTCTCTCTCTCTCTCTCTCTCTCTCCCTCTCTCTCTCTCTCTCCCTCTCTCTCTCTCTCTCTCTCTCTCTCTCCCTCTCTCTCTCTCTCTCTCTCTCTCTCTCCCTCTCTCTCTCTCTCTCCCTCTCTCTCTCTCTCTCTCACTCTCTCTCTCTCTCTCTCTCTCTCACTCACCCCCCCTTCAAGTGGCTTCTTGATGTAGCTAGCTTGGATTCATCACAGAATTGTGGTCTCAAGGTAGTTGGACTTCTCACATAATGCTGCCTACCCTCAGCCCCTTTCAAGTCAGCACCAAGATACCAAAGCAAAAGCACCCAAGTTTCTTCCAATTCAGCCTTACAAGTCATGCAATATCAAGTCCCCTGCATTCCGTTGATCAAGACAGTCATAGAGCCTGTCTAAATTCCAAGGGAAGGGAGCCGCAGACCTCAACTCTTGAAAAGAGGACTGTCAAAGAAGTTGTGGCCATCTTTAATCTGCCACACATCTTTTAAAAGAAAAAAGTTACTCAGCAGTCAGGAAAGGCTGCAAGGCTCTGGAGGAAACCAACTGAGGAAAATAAACAATGCACTCCTAAATAACCAATGGGTCAAAGAAAAAAATCACAAGGGAAACTAGAAAATACTTTGAAGTGAATGAAACAAAAATGTATGACACCAAAACTATGGGATGCATCTAAAGCAGAGCTTAGAGGGAGATGTCTAGCGATAAATGCTAGATCACAAAAGAACAAAGATCTCAAATCGATAACCTACCCCCCAACTTGCAAAAGAAAACTAAGAGCCGACCCAACTGAAAACAAGCAGAGGGAAGGAAATAATAAAGATGAGACCAGAAATAAGAGGAATAGGGAATAGAAAACCAATGCAGAAAATCAATGAAATCCAAAAGCTGGTTCTTTGAAAAGGTCAACAATACTGACCAACCTTTAGCTAGACTTATATCAAGTGAAGAGACTGAACTGGTAAATACTATATGAATCCAAAAATTACACAGAAAGAAAAGTCCAGGCCCACCCAAGCTTTATCACTGAATTCTGACAAACATTTTTAAAAATTAGGCCAGGCGCAGTGGCTCAAGCCCGTAATCCCAGCTTTTTGGGAGGCCGAGGGGGGCGGATCATGAGGTCAAGAGATCGAGACCATCCTGGCCAACATGGTGAAATCCCATCTCTACTAAAAATACAAAAAAAATTAGCTGGGTGTGGTGGTGTGTGCCTGTAGTCCCAGCTACCCGGGAGGCTGAGGCAGAAGAATTGCTTAAACTCGGGAGGTGGAGGTTGCAGTGAGCCGAGATCGCGCCACTGCACTACAGCCTGGCACCTGGCAACAGAAAGAGACTCTGTCTCAAAAAAAGAAAATTAATATTAATTCTTCATGACTCTTCCAAAAAATAGAAAAGGCAGGAACACTTCTTAACTCATCTTATGAGGTCACTATTACCCTGATGCCAAAACCAGAAAAGATATTACAAGAAAAGAAAACTACAGACTAATATCTCATATGAATATAAACAAAAATTTCTCAGCAACATACTAGCAAACTGAATCGCAACATATAAAAAGAATTATACATATACCCATGGCCAAGTGGGATTTGTCCCAAGAATGCAAGCTTGGTTCAACATCTGAAAATACATGAATATAATATATCATATCAATAAAATAAGAAACAAAAGTTATATGATATTCTCAATGGATGTAGAAAAAGCTTTTGACAATATTTAACATATTTTCACGATTTAAAAAACACTTCACAAACTAGAAAACAGAAGAGAATTTCCTCACTTAATAAAGTGCATCTACAAAAAACTTAGAGCTAAGTTCAAACTTGATTGTGAAAGACTTGATGTTTTCTCCCTCATATCGTCCAAATTGATACCTTTTGTGCTTCAAAGGACACCATCAAGAAAGTAAAAATAACTCAGCAAATTAAAGAATACTTATAAATAATATGTCTGATAAAAGACTTGTATTCAGAATACATAAAGAATTCTTCTATCTCAATAATAAAAAGACAAATAACCCAATTTTAAAACAAGCTAAGAACATTAAATGGACATTTCTCCAAACAAGAGTTACAAATGACCCATAAGCACATGAAAAGATACTCAGTATCACTTGTCATCAGGGAAACACATCAAAACCACAAGGAAATACCACTCCACACCACAAGGATTTCCAGAAATCCAAGCATTTATCAACTGACAAATGGATGAACCAAATGTGGTATGTCCATACAATGGAGTATTATTCCACCGTAAAAAAGAATGAATTATTGATACATGCTACAACGTGGATGAACTTGGAACACATTACACTAGGTGGAAAAAGCCAGACACAGAAGGCTGTGTATTACATAATTCCATTCACAGAAAAAGTTCAAAACAGGAAAATCTATAGAGACAGCAACTCCGTGGTTGCTTAGGGCTGTGGGGAAGGGTGAAGCTGAGCAGGTGGTAACGAAGGAGGATGGAAATGCTGGAAAATGAACTGCGATGGCGGCTGCACAACTCTGTGAATGAGCAACAAACACTTAATTGTATTATTTATAAGGGTGCCCCTTAGTCTCTTCAAGCTGCTATACCAAAATACCAACAACTGGGTAGCTTTGAAAACAACAGAAATTTATTTCTTACAGTTCTGGGAAGTCCGAAGTCAAGGTACTGGAAGATTCAGTGTCTGCTAGGGGCCCACTTTCTGAATCATGCGTGGCCCCCCTCTAGCTGCGCCCCCACATGGTAGAAAAAAGGAAGAAGAATAGCTCTCTGGGGCCTCTTTAAAGGGGTGCTAGCCCCATTCACCTAATCACCTCCCAAAGGCTCCACCCCTAACACCATTACCTTGGTGATTAGGTTTTCAATATATGAATCTGGGGGACACAGCAACATTCAGACCACAGCAGGCTAAGTTGTATGAGATACCAGCTGAGACATATGTATGTGAATTATATCTCAATAAAGCCAATTTTTTTAAGCCATAGAACATTTCCAGATTTGTGGGGAGTAGGAGTTGACCCCACCTCCTGATAGGAGTGTCAGAGACTTTGAGGCCATCTTTAATCTGCCATACTAAACTTTTTAAAGAAAAAAATCACTCAGATTCAACCTTTTTGAAACTCAGCACTGTGATTTAAAAATTACAGCCCCTGCCGGGCACAGTGGCTCACACCTGTAATCCCAGCAGTTTGGGAGGCTGAGGTGGGTGGATCACCTGAGATCAGGAGTTTAAGACTAGCCTGGCCAACATGGTGAAACCCTGTCTCTAGTAAAAACACAAAAATTAGCCAGGCGTGGTGGTGGGTGCCTGTAATACCAGCTACTCGGAGGGCTGCGGCAGGACAATCACTGGAACCAGGAAGGCAAAGGTTGTAGTGAGCTGAGACCGCACCATTGCACTCCAACCTAGGCGACAAGAGCGAGACTCTGTCCCCAAAACATAATAATAATAAATAAAAATAAAAATCACAGACCTTAAACAGACAAGGCTCAGCAAACTGCCTTTGGTCCAAACCCAGCCTGACCTCCTGCTTGTGTAAGTAAAGCTTTATTGGAACACAGCCGTAACCACTGCGGATTTCTCACAACACAGCAGAGCTGAGTATGTGTGACGAGGACCGAATGGCTCACAAAGCCTAGAATATTTACTATCTGTCCCTTTACAGAAAACATAGCTGACTCCTGCCCTAAAACAAAACAAACAAGAAACTCAGAAAAGCTGAAAGTAAAAGAGTGAGCAAAATATGTGGCAGACAAAAGGAAAGCAGTCTCCGCCCAGGTGACCTTGCGATGACATCATCCCTCACCAGGCGCCGCTTCTCCTCCAGCACCTTCGATGCCCTCAGCCAGCAGCCACGGTGGGATGGGAACAGCTCCAGACGCGAAGGTGCAGGGTTTGGCACAAGACAGGGCTGGGCATCTGTGAGTGAGTAGAACAGTGGGCCTCACCCAACCATCCAGGCAAGAGCACAGGCCGTTTGAATCTTGTAATCACACGAGCCCTCGGAAGCAGAAGAGGAAGACAAGAGCGCCAGTGTGAAAGACGCAGCAGCCAGAGATGCAGGGAACCCGGAGGGCAGGAAGAACTGGGGAACTGTGGCCTGCGGAGGGACACAAGCAGCCCCAGGGCCAAGGCCAGGCCCCAGCTGATAGCCACCAGCGTGGGGACCTCCATCCTCCTGCCACAAAGACTGGAAGTCAGCTGCAATCTGAATGAGCTGGAAAGCCACTTCTGTCCAGAGCTCCCCAGAAGTTCAGTCTTGGGAGACCCTGAGCAGAAAACCCAACTGAGCCAGCTCAGACATCAGACCTGCAGGCCTGGGAGCCAGGAACAAAAAAAGCCAGGACAGCCCGACGTTAGAAGATGAATACAGAGATAGATGATCGACGAGGAGAGGTGGCTGCCTGGCTGTCACCTGCGGCCAAGCAGCCAGGAAGGCTGACCCCAGCTCTGCGGTAGTGGAGGGGCACTGCGAGGCCCTGGGCACTGAGCAGCCCCTGCTGAGCAGAGCTGTCCTCCCTCTGTTCCCTCAGGGTCTGGTGACCCGAGCTGCCTATCGCTGGGCTGGGCTTCTCCAGTGGTCCCAGCCCCACATCAGGGGCTCCTTCTCGGAGACTGAATAGGCGAGCCCCGGTCAGGCACTAAGCAGAGGGGACACATTCGCCTTCTCCTCTCCGCCTTTGCCCTCTGGAGAACCGGCGTCTCTACCCTAACCATACCCTCAGCCCTCACCTGCACGTGGGTCACACGGGATGTGAGAATCCTGAGCCACTCTGCTCAGCCTCCCGTGGAACAAGGCTGAACAGGCTCCTGCGTGACTTCTGGGATCTCGTGGCCATGAGTTGTGGTTGAGGATCCCGGATGTTCCGAGAATGGTGGAGGAGGAAGCGTGGGTAGGCTATGGGCCGTGGGCCAGTGTCCATTGTCCATCTCCTGCCATGACCACCCCCTGCTCCAGGACATCCTAACTGCAGCTGAAGCCAAGTTTCCAAAACCAAGGCCAACCAGGAGACTCTGCTCTCCCAAAAATCATCCAGGCACCCTGGAATCTGAATCCCCTGCCTGCCCGCACAGACATATACATGTACACATACCTAGACACACGTGCACACACATCCGCATATACGCACACACACACGCTCCCTACCACCAGCACAGCCACCACGTGGCATCCACGTGGCAACTCCCTGAATTTCTTTCTTGTCTGTTTTATTATTTAATGGCTTAAAACAACAAAATCTTCCCCCACATTCTGAAGTTCAAAGGTCCAATTCGAAGCAGGTCCTGCTCCCTCCAGACGCTCTGGGGAGGGTCCTCCTGGCCTCTTCCGGCTCCTAGGGGCTGTCAGCACTCCTGGCTGTCCCCTGTCCTTCCCATGCCGGGCATTGTCTTCACGTTGCCTTCTCCTCACGTCTGCGTCTGTCCTCTTCTGTCTTTCACAAGGACATTTGTCACTGGATTTAGGGTTCACCTTCATCCAAGATGACCTTAAGATACTTAATTTTATCTGTGTAGATGCTTTTGCCCATGGAGTCACATTCTCATGTTCTGGACACATCACTCTCAGTGCCGCCATCCTACCCCGCACACAGCTATCTGGACCTAGAAGCTGTGTCTTCTCTGCCACCCAGTGGATTTGAGTGCCTGGCACCCAACACCCACACAAGGTGGCCACCAACCTGGCTGAGGGGACTGTCTCCAAGGTGATCATAGGACATCAGGCAGGGCTCCTGAGCCAGCCCCTCCAAGCTTGCCTCACTCCCAGTATGGCCAGAAGAGTAGCTGAGGCCAATCCTGAGGCAGCCAAGGCATCCTCTAAGACCAGAAGTGCCAGGGATCAAGGGCTGCCCAGCTCCATACAGGGTCGCCATACTCCCAACCCTCGGAGGGGCCCCCTGCCTCCCAGCTCCAGACAGGTCATCACACTCCCAACCCTCGGAGGAGTCCCCCTGCCTCCCAGCTCCAGACGGAAGCACCTGCCAGCTTCACCAGCCTCCAAACTGCAGCCTGGGATCTTGCTCGAATGCAAGAGAACACAGGATCTCATTGAGGGCTCTCTGCCCAAATCTCTTGCTCCTGGACACCAGGCCTGCCCTCACCACTGCCCCTGGACACCGGGCGGGGATCCTGGCCACTCTTTTGGAGGTCTGGAAGGCCATCTGACATTGCAGATGCAGCCACTTCACTGTTTGTCCCCCACAGTATGCCAGTGTCCCCGCTGCCCACAAGAGCCCCTCCCAGGGCCCAGCCCTCCTCTGAGAGGTGCTGATGACAGTGGAGTGTGGAACCATCTGCCAGCCAGCCGCAGGTGGCCCCTCGGGGGTGTCCTGCCCCACAGGGTCATGCATGGTTTGGCCACAGGAGCTCTAGGGCAGGTCGAACACAGTTCTGGGGATGCCTCCCACAGCGAGAGGGACAGGAATGGCCAGCTCCGAGTCCCACACCACATTCTTCAAACTGGGAAAATGAAGCTGTTACCTTGGGAGGTGAGGCCTCCAGATGGGAACCTCGGGCTGGAAGCGGGTGTGTCCCTCGGAATTTGGGGGAGTATTTGGTCCCTGCGTAGTGTCTGGACTTTAATATCACCTCCTCCCATCCACCCCAGCATCACTTCACAACCCCATGCTCAGCAAGCCCCAAAGAAAACTCCCCAGTAAACTATCTTAATACCTGATGCAATAAGACGTGATTAAATTTTACACGAGGGAGGGGTGTGGGTACTTCAGAATCGTAAAGACTTAGCTTGTCCACATCACTGTCAGCGTTAGACACGAGTGAGGGCAGAGAGGCACTCGGGCTGTGCAGATTGCTCAGTTTGTTTACACGAAGGGCGCACAAAGTAAAGATCGCCCTCTCCACTTTCAAAATCAGCCTCCTCCATTGTGCACAGGAAAGTCAGGCCTGGAAAGGTTTCTCTATTTCAATAATGCCGCCCATTTTGTGGTGTTTAAAGAGTGAGAAGACGCAAGGCTTATTTAAAAAGTAAAAATATCTAGACGCCTCCCAAAAGAAATCAAGATGAAAAAACACCCGAAGGAGGGCAGCCAAGTGGTGAGACCTTCCAGAATCCTCTGTGCTGACGCCCACCCCAGCAGGCCATGCCAGAGAAGGGCCTGGGGTGGCGGGAGGTGGAGGCGGGCACAGCCTTCGGCTCTCCCCACTCCCTGAGGCGCCCACCTCCAGGGACCCCTTTCTAGTAGGTTAAGTGGGTGCTCGTGCTCTACCACCTGCCCCAGCAAGTAAGCCACAAAGCGGGCACCGGACAGGCCCGCCCAGCTGTGCGAGCAGAAGCAGGAAGGCCAACTGCCCCCACCAGAGGGAACTAACAGAGACCCCAGAGAGGCCGCGGGGCAGAGGTCAAGTGCAGGGGCCCCGCACCCACTCCCTCACTGTGGGACCTCGTGGTGAGACTGAAGCCACTGACTCACGGAAGCCACTTTTCTCGCCTAAAAACTGGGACCTGGGTTGTGCCTCCACGGTGGCTGAGGGAAGTCCCCCGACAGCCATGACATGACAGACGGCCGCGGTTACTGCTGTTCAGAGATGCAGCTGACGAAACACACTCTGCAAGGAGGAATGAAATCAGGTGAGCTCCTGCAGAAAACAAAGGCAGGAGTCCAGAAGCCCAGTGCAGGGAGCAGCAGGGGACCTTTAATGGCATCAATCCAGACAGACGAAGAGAGCCAGGAGAGGCTGCAGCCACCAGCGTTGCACAAGTGGAACTCCCAGCAGATGTGAGAACGCTGACTCCTCAGCCAGCACAGCCACAGCCCAGAGGCAGCCCAGCTACCTGGGGGAGGCCTGGGAGGTCAGGCGCGGGTGGCTCCACCGCCTCTGGAGGGCGGGAAAGGGGCCACGTTCAGAGGGGCGGTCACAGGCCTGCATAAGATGCTTTGGGCTCTCTCTGTCCCCTGCCTGTGGCCCTGCAGACCAGCTGTGTCATTCCCTGGAGAGGGTGACACTGAGGGTCGGCGGAGAGGGCAAGGGGGCCGTGCTGAAGACAGCAGAGTAAACAGATCTTACATACACTGTGCACAGACCCACACTTCCAACCCAGCGGGCCCCCACGCTGCGTCAGACTCGCCCTCCAATAAAGAAAGACCTAAAGATGTGGCTACGTCAGCCACCCTCCAGCCCAGCCCAGGCGCTGCTCCAACACCCCACCCTGAAGCGAGGTTGCCAGGTCAAATACAGGACCCAGAGAAATGTGGATTTCAGATCAACAACAAATCTTTTTTAAGTATAAGTATGTCCCATGTAATATTTGGAACATACTTATACTAAAAAAGTTTTCCAAATCTAACTGGGCTCTCGGTAATTTTTGTTGTTAAATCTGGCAACTTTACCCCCACCCCAGCACACACACACACACGCACACGCACATGCACACACACACCACATGCACACACGCACACGCACACACACCACATGCACACGCACACACATGCACACAGCTTATCCATGTTTTTTCACATCTCTCTCTTAGGTGAGAGCAGGCACCCAAAGAGCACCACAGTCTTGAGGAAAGCTCTGAGAGAGAACAAAAGTGGGGCCAGCAGCACGTTAGAGGAAAGACGACACTGGAAGAAAAGCCGAGGCTGGCTTTTGCTGCATGAAAGGGCCCAGCAATCCCCTGTGGACGTCGTGCAGGGAGACCCACTCAGAGACTCCTCCTGTGACAATTCACAACCCAGGTGCAAATACAAGCTCCTACAAATATCCAGAGAAAAACAAGGAGGTTTCACAATGGTTTGGAACCAGGAAGATGCTAGGACTTCTCAACCACAACCTCAGAAGCCAGAAACCAGCCAGGCACAGTGGCTCACGCCTATAATCCTAGCACTTTGCAGGGCCAAGGCAGGCAGATCACCTGAGGTCAGGAGCTTGAGACCAGCCTGGAAACCCGATCTCTATTAAAAATACCAAAATTAGCCGGGCATGGTGGCTCATATCTATAATCCCAGCTACTCAGGAGACTGAGGCAGGAGAATCACTTTAACCCGGGAGGCGAAGGTCACAGTGAGTGGAAATTGTGCCATTGCAGTCCAGCCTGGGCAACAAGAGCAAAACTGCGAGAGGGGAGGGGAAGGGAGGGGAAGGGAGGGGAGGGGAGGCAGAGAGAGAGAAAGAAAAGAGAGAGAAGAAAGAAAGCAAGGAAGGAGAAAGGGAAGGAAGAAAGAAAAAGAAAGGAAGGAAAGAGAAAGAAAAAAAGAAGAAAGAAAGAAAGAAAGAAAGAAAGAAAGAAAGAAAGAAAGAAAGAAAGAAAGAAAGAAAGAAAAGAGAGAGAGAGGAAGGAAGGGAGGGAGGGAGGAAATAGAGAGAGAGAGCAGAGAACAGAATGTGGGTCAAGGGTGAAGAGAGAACTGGAGCCTGCCCTGGGGGAAGCCTGCAGACGATATCCAAGGTAAAAAATCAGAAGTGGCAACAGGAACATGTCATTCTAAAATATCCCAGGTAAATATGAAAATAATTGGCTGAAAGACTCAAAGCGTTTGCCCCTGGAAAGAGGAGCTGTATGACAGGCCTGTGGAAGGGCTGCTGTTTTGCCTTTAAATTCTCTGCATGTATAACTAATAAAAAGAACAAGTAAATTTTTGAAGAAATAAAGTTTCCAAAAATCTAGATAGGTGTGGAGTTACAGCCAAGATAAAGATTGAGACTTTTCAGCAATTGCTATTATTTAATATAAGCCTTGGCAGGAAAATGCAAACGTCTGGGGGTGGGTGTTGGCAATCGTGCTGGGGAGGGCATTAGCCCCGAATCTTCCTCTCACACACTCACAGCCCTAGCACCCGAAATCACATCGATGCTCAGTGAAAATCGTCCACAGGTACAGGCAGCTTCAAGTCAAAACCTCAGTCGCCTCCGTAAGTTCCTCCTACGTGGAATGCTGAGGCCACCTGCTTCAGTTTCCTCTCGCTGCTGTAACAAATTACCACAATTTAATGGCTCAAAACAATGGGAATTTATTTTAAAATGAAATGAATTTATTTTCTCACAGTCTGAAGCTCAGAAATAAAAAATCAGTCTCTCTAGGATAAAATCAAGCTGCCAGCGAGGCTGGATCCTCGTGAAGTTTCCGAAGGAGAATGCCTTTCCCTGCCGTTCCCAGCCTCTAGGGCCCTGCAGGATCATCTCCCCAACCCAAAACCCTTGACTCAACCACATCCGCAGAGCCCCTTGCTGTGATCTGTCTGTGTCCTCCCAGAATGCACGTGTTGAAACGTAACTCCCCAGGAGCCAGGACTCTGGGAGGTGACAAAGTCACAGCGTGGAGTCCCGTGGATGGGATCAGAGCGTCATTACAGTGCCCCAGAGCCTGCGCTGGCCCTTCCACCAGGGCGAAGGCACAGGGAGAAGGTCACTAGCCTGCGAGCCAGAATTGGGGTCCTCTCCAGACACCACATCTGCCAGTGCCTTGACCTTGGACTTGCCAGGCTCCAGAACTGTGAGAAATACTTTCTGTTGATTCTAAGCCACTCAATCTACGGCGTTTTGTTATAGCAGCCAGAACGGACTACGGGGGTTCCCGAGCCCCCGGCCGTGGCCTGTTAGGAACCAGGCCGCACAGGAAGAGGTGAGGGCGGAGGAGCGGGCATTAGCGCAGGCCCTGCCTGAGCCCCGCCTCCTGTCAGATCACTGGATTCTTATTGGAGCGCGAACCCTCCTGTGAACTGCGCGGGGACAGGATCTGGGTTGCCTGCTCCTTATGAGAATCTGATGCCTGATGATGGGAGGCGGAACAGTTTCATCCTAAAACATCCCCCATCCCCTTGGGTCTGTGGAAAAATTGTCTTATAGGAAACTGGTCCCCTGTGCCAAAAAGGTTTGGACCACTGGACTAAGACATCCTTTTGCGATATGAGGTTTTGGTCATAGGGTCCGGGGAGGATAAAAATGTCTTTGGAGGCAGCCACGCAGCCCACCACAGCCCTGCAGTCGGTGACGTGGCCACAGACACAAGAGGCTGGAGTGATGGAGGAGGGGGAGGGCCACGGATGAAGGAACACAGGGCGTCTGCAGAAGCCAGAAAAGACAAAGAAATGTATTTTCCCCTCAGAGCCCCCAGAAGGATCCACTGTGGACTCCCGAGCCAGAAGCCTAAGAGAGTAAATGAGTGTTGCTTTAAGCCACTGGGTGTGTGGTAATTTGTTGCTGCAACCCTGGGAAGCGATGTGGCCTTCGACCAGCGTCTTCCTGCAGCTGCCTTGGGACACTAAGGGGCCTGGGAACCGAGAAGGAACCAGGAGACAGGCTGGGCAGGACCCGGGTGCCTCTGGGTGGTTCTGGCTCCTGAGTCCAGGGGTGGCTGTGGGTGCCGAGCAGGGTCACGTGTCCCAGTCCCTGAGTCCACCAGGAGTGTCCAGGCATCTGGGACACCCGGCAGCGGCGGGAGGCCGGCTCCTGGGACGCCACAGTGACCAGCGTGCACAAGCATCGCACAGAGGGCACACGGGCGCTTAATGTGGCCTGAGTCAATGCACTACCTGGCCTCGGGCTCTCAAAAGTCATTTTAGGCTGAAGGTGGTCACTGAATCGCATCTGAGGGCACAGGAGCCTTGGGCCCTCCTGGCTAACTGGGTTCCTTGGGAACGCAGAACCCTACACGGAACCACCCTGGAGAGTCCCCCAGTCTCTGCAGGGTCTGGGCAGGGGTGGAGGTGCAAGGTCCCCCAGAGACTCTCGGAGATTTTCACACCATCTCAGCAGCACATTCAGAACTCAGCCTGCGCCGGCTGCAGCGGGAAGAAAGAATTATGACTTGTGACTTTGGAAAGCGAGAAGCTGCCCAGACTCCCCCTCCATGAGACATTTGGGGTGGGAAGTTCAGGGAGAATTTCAACTGCAAAACCAAGGTGATTTAGAAGGTAAAACATTTGCATTTGTGTCAAATTTCCACACCTTCCCCCTCCGGATCCTGCCACCCCTGCTTCCCACACAGCTCGGCTCCCCCCTCGGCCCGCCTGACGACAGCCGGCTTTGGGGGCTCACGTCTGCAGGTTAGAGCTCCCCCAACCCCGCAGCCCTCCAGCCACCTCAGGGCTCCACTCAAGCCCTTCCTCAGGCTGGATCAGATCCCCAGGCCACCCCGGGGTGGAAACTCGCCCTCCCGCCGTGGCCCTCACGCTCACACTACCTCCATTGTCCAGGCAGCCCAGCTGGCCCAAGGCCAGCCTCACCCCAGCTATTACAGATTTTTCAAATCCTTCCATTTATGTATTTGGTTAGGTAGCTTTAGGTTGATGATGTACTTAATTTCACCACTATATTGAGTTTGAATGAACTGAAAGGAAAGCACGCAAATAGAGAACAATGCCTGGCCAGCCCCGCGCCCGAGGACAGGTGTTTCCCATCATGCTGCTGGGTGCCCTTGGCCATTCTCCTCCTGGAGCGAGGTGCGCCCCAGGCGTTTTCTTTGAGGCAGCTTTGTGGTAAATGCAGGTCCCAGGCCCCAGCTGGACTCCCCTTCAGACTGCTCTTTCTTGGGGCTTTTAAATACAGCAGGGTTAGCAGGAGGGCTCCTCTGTCACAGAAATATCTGATCCCCAGGGGTAGCAGCCCCCAAGCTTGTCCCACTCCCGGCAGATGTAGAATAGCATGAAGATCTGTGGACACAGCGGGCAGTCTACTCAATCCCCAACCCCCGCCTTCATTCTAGAATTTGTACTCTCTCTACAGTTTTGCAAAAGTGGTTTTTGTAAAGGTAATAAAAGGACAGAACAGCAAAATAAAACGGTCTGGTAGGTAAACCCAGGTATTTTAGAGAAGTTGCTTATTTGATGGGGAGGCCAGTGACAAAAAGCTTACCTCGGTAGGGGGCCTCAGCGGTCACCAGGTTCAAGACCTGAGCACACTCCAGCCACCCAAATGGCCCGAGTTCCTCGGGGCTGTGTCCACGCCTCAGCCACAAGGCCAGCTGCCTGGGGGGGCGACCACTCAGCTATGCAGTGCCCATGTTCAGAAGGGGCCCTGCACATGGTGGCAACAGTTCTGTGGTCACTTTCTTGAGATTCTTAATAATTGTCTTTGAATTTGTGTTTGGTAAATAAACTCTGATGGGACAGTGGAGCACGAGGCTCCCAGCATCCCCACCTCCACAGAATGCATGCTCTGCCCTCACCAGCACCTGGGCAGGAGGGTCAGCGACCAGCGCACATGGCCAGCCTCCCACCTTGAATGCCAAGTCACAAGGTGGGCGGGGCTCCTGTGTGGACCATGCATTTGTGCCAGTTCTGCTGTGGGGGTGGGGGGAGGGTCTGCCACCCAACCCAGAGTACCCTGCACTTGGAAACAGCCGTAGAAATCCAGGCAAGCCCTGGATTCGAGGCACATCTACAAAGCCCAGCATGGCCTCTGCCACCTCAGCCCTCCCATCCGAGCAGGCCCAGAGAAGGATCACCGCCGAGAAGACCTAGAAGACACCCCACCCAGACCATCCACATCCCATCTCCGCTCCTGAGCTGCACAGCACTGCATCGCACCCCTCCATGGCACTCACTGTGATGAGATGGTGCACGTTGAATTCTTTGTTTTGCTTTTTTGAGACAGGGTCTCCCTCTCTCACCCAGGCTGGAGTGCAGTGGCACAATCTTGGCTCACTGCAAACCTCTGCCTCCCAGGTTCGAGCAATTCTCCTGCCTCAGCCTCCTGAGTAACTGGAATTATAGGTGTGTACCACCACAGCCTGACTAATTTTTGTATTTCTAGTAGAGACAGGGTTTCACTATATTTGTCAGGCTGGTTTCAAACTCCTGACCTCAGGTGATCCACCCACCTTGGCCTCCCAAACTGCTGAGATTACAGGCGTGAGCCACCATACCTGGCCCAAATTCTCTACAGACACACACGGTGAGAGAAGTCCAGCTGCATCCAGGCTCTGCTAGTCACTTGCTGAGTGACCACAGAGAGTTTCTTAAGCTCTCTGTGCCTTGGTTTCCTCACCTAAAAGACAGAGGGGACAGACTTTCTGTGTCGACGGGACAATGCATGTGAAGAGCCTGGCCCAGCACCCCGCTGACACCTCACCAGGCTTTAGAGCAGCTGCTCCTCTCCTGTACCTGCATGCACACCTGTGCTTGGCTGCACACACACTCATGCACACACATGAGCACACACACTCATGCACATACACATGTGCACACTTATGCACACGCATGCATACACATACAGTTATGCACACGCACACATGCACGCTCATGCACACACATGCACAGATGCATGCACACACATGCACATGCACTCCATGCACACACACATGCACAAACAGATGCATGCACACACTCATGCACGCACACACATGCACATGCACACACTCCATGCACACAGACATGCACACAGACATGCGTGCTCGGACATGCACACACACACACCCTCCCGGTGAACACAATCCACACTCTACACTTGTGTTTCCTACAAAGCCCAAACATGGGCCTTGAAGATCACAGACTGGAAACAGGTATTTGTTAAATAAATGAATAATACATTCTTTACGTCAGGATTTTCTTCTTTCTGGTAAGTCCCTAGGAGATTCTACTCTTGTCCTGCTTTGTAATTGCATCCTTTACTAATCTGAGACTTAACATACATATTTTTGTTTTATTTCTAATACAGTCTAACTTAACCAACAATCTGAGGTCAGAAGCTGTCCACAGGACATTTACTGTATGCTCAGAGGTGGGTGACCTCTAAAGTCCCCACAGGACTGAGCATACAGTAAAGGCATTAGAAAAGTGGTTGTGTTAATGAATGAGTGAATAAATGAGTGAACGGCCTGGTGTCCTCATGGCCAATAGGATTTGTCTTCTGACCAGGTGGGTCAGCGGCTACAGCTGCCCTTAGAGCTCTGTAGAGGGTGGTCATGAGGCTGAGTCTGTCCTCCATGAAGAGGGGTTGCTGATGGGCTGATAGTGTCTGTCCTAGTGTGAGAGGTGGCTGTTGGGTCATTGATGGGCTGGTGGTCTCTGTCGTGGTGTGGAGGTGGCCATGGGGTTGCTGACAGGCTGGTGGTGTCTGTCCTGGCATGGGAGGTGGCTGTGGAGTCCCTGAGGGGCCGGTGGTGTCTGTCCTGGCATCAGAAGTGGTTTTGGGGTTACTGATGAGCTATGATGACTATCCTGGCATGGGATGTGGCCGTGGGGTCACTAACAGGCTGATGGTGTCTGTCCTGGTGTGGGAGGTGGCCGTGGGATTGCTGATGGGCTGGCGGTGACTGTCCTGGCATGGGAGGTGGCCGTGGGATTGCTGATGGGCTGGCGGTGACTGTCCTGGCATGGGAGGTGGCCATGGGGTCACTGATGGGCTGGTGGTGTATGTCCTAGCATGGGAGGTGGCCGTGGGATCACTCATGGGCTGGTGGTGACTGTCCTGGCATCAGAGGTGGCCGTGGGGTCACTGATGGGCTGGTGGTGTCTGTCCTGGTGTGGGAGATCACTGATGGTGTCTACTCAGGTGTGGGAGGTGGCCAAGGCAAGATAAGGCTTTGCCTATACCAGCCCAAATAGCCCTTCTGATTTTTAAGTTAAGAAAACTGAGTTCCAGAGAGAAGAGTGAGGTCCTGAAGGTAAGCCCAGTTTGGTCTGAGTTGAGAAAGAAGGAAGAGCATGGTGTCCACTCCAGGAAGCGCCACAGCACGGGAGTGAGACAAAAACGTCTCCAGTCCGAGCTCGGCACGTGCAGAAGAGGCAGTGGATCTCGTACAGCCTGGGCCTTTCCGCCGCCCAACAGTTACTATATTGCAGGGAGCTAGGTTCAATATGAAGGAAACGGTCAACAGCTCTTTCGATACCCTAAACCCACGCAGGCCGCCGACAGTGCGTTCTGCAAGGTATTTTTGATTCCCTTAGACAAAAAAAAAGAGAAAGAAATTGCTTTATATGAAACTAAAAATGAGATTAATATAAAGATTTTTAAAGTGTATTTTGCTCTGACTAGGACCCCAATAACTGTATGTATCTATGAAATAAATGCAGCCCCGGAGTATTATATCATGAAGCACCAGAGTCCTCTAAATTCCTTGCCAGCCCCAGCCCTGTGAAAAGAACAGATTTCAAGAACCACAAGAGCATGCGCTTGGAGGGGCAGCCGGCCGGTCACAGGGCCCTTTGTGTGACTGCACATACTTTGGCTTGGGGCAGAGAAAACGCTTTTGCCAAAAGGGTTATTATTACCTGAGCCATGATTCATGCGAGTGCTTCCCGGGAGGGGCGTTTTATTATGATTTCTCAGCTCTCAGCTCCTTCTTGCCCCCGAAGTGGGGCTGGGCTGCATTCCTGCAATACTGGGCTGTTCATAAAACACAAACGGTCCATTCACTGCGCCCCAGGGGCTGCTGGAGGATGACTCCTACCTCCCAGCCTGGCCCTCCAGCCACAGTCCTCGCCCCAGGGGAGGTGGCCTGGGGGTCCCTAGAGTGAGCCTGGTTGCAGCGGCAGCATCCTGGCATCAAACCTCTTTTCCGTCTGTTCTAAGTGGCCGACCTTCCACAGTCACAGAAAGCAGCCTTTATGAATGGCACTGCAGGACCCCCATTCCACGGGAAGAAAGGAGGCCACCCCTGTACCGGGTCCCAGGACGGGGCACATCCGTGTGGTCAGGTCCCTTTCCATGTGTTGGCTGTGCCGACTGCACCATCGGGCTGGCTGCTTCCGCCTCGCTCAGCCCCTAATGATGAGAAGGACACAGACCACGCGCTGAGAAAAGCAATCTAACTCGCAAGTAAGGGCTGCGGGAGGGTCCAGCTGGAGAGAGACGGCTCACCAGCAAACATACGCCAGGCACTTAAAGACGACATCCCACAGCTAGCAGGTTTACAGCAGGTCTGTTCCCGCCTTTTAGTAGAAAAAGGGCCATTTTTAACATGGTTCTCCTATCTGGACAGTCAAAGCCAACATTCCTATACCCAGCATTGCAGGAGTCGGCGAGGCTTACAGGAAGTGTTACAGGTTTCTTTATTTGCGGGGGAGCTGACACCCCAGAAGCTGCATACCCTCCAGCCTCACCCACCTCCACAACCCCCATCTCTTCGCCCTGCAGGAGCGAAGGGAGACCCACTTTCTTCCGAGGCCAGAACCCTCGTGCAGGAGCCCAGAGCCCAGTGGGAAGGGGCTTCCTGCGTGTCTGTGGGCTCTGGGGAGGCTGAGGTGGCTCCCTCAAGTTCTGCGGCTCTCCCCAGAGATGAGGGCTTGATCCAGGAAACATGACCCCCTAGCTAGCTGGCCCAGGAGGAGGCTGGAACACAGTGCCCTCCCACTCATGGAGGGAGGGGGGCCTGCCCGAGGGAGGCTGGCCCTGCCTCTCTTCATCAGGACCATACCCTCCCAGGAGCCACCGAGCATTGCTGCTGCTCGCCCAGCCCCATCTCACTCTCAGACCTGCACATCCCACACGGCGGCCACTGGCCACAGGAGGCCACCAGGCACACGAGACGAGGGAGCTGTCACAGAGAGACTACCAGTGTCAAAAGCACACCACATGCCAAAGACTGAGGACACAAAGGAAGGCACAGTATCACATTCTCAATTTTATAGTGATCACAGATTGAGATACCATTTTAAACAGAGGGTCTAATAAAATACATCATTAGAGTAGGTTCCCTTGGGTTTTTTTTTTACACTTTTAATGCAGCATAGACACAGTAAGAAGAAGCCACACCAGCTGCCGTTAACAGACATGGCCTGCGTTTGTGGCAGCGTCCACCACCGCCCTAGACCGTCCCAGCCACACTCAGCTCTATACTCACCCCACAGCTCGGCATAGAGCATCCGCCCCTGCTGGCGGCTGGGTCCAGGTCAGAAACTCCCTGAAGTGAAGAGTGGCTTCGGGGAGGCTGGATCCCAGGCCTCGTATCCAGCCGTCCTCCTCCCTGGGACAGTCCCTTGATCGGCCCCTCTCCCGGTACCCTTAGGGACCCACCTTTCCCCAAGTCCCCTTGCTGCCAGGTTCCTCCCAACCCCCTGCCTCCCCTTCATCAGAGAAACAGGAGCCACCGCTGGACACCTCCTGAGTGGCCCCTTGAGGACTTGGCCTGGCCTGGAATTTCCCAGGACTCTATAGAGCCACCCCTCTCTTAGTGCAGGGCTTGCAGGGCTTCCTCCACCAGGCCAGGCCTCCAGACAGCACCCTACTCGCTCCTTCTCTACCCCTCACCCTGCTTTCTAGCTCTTAACCCCATCTGATCATAAATCTGCACTTATTTCTCGTGAAGCCTCTGTCCTTCCACTAAAGCTCCCTGCAGGCCCAGACTTCCACTGCCCTTCATAGCCTGGGAGCTGAACAGTGAGAGCCCCACATGTCCCAACCTCCCCACGTCCCCACATCCCCATGTCCCCATGTCCCCATGTGCAAAGGTGCCTGCATCTCAGAGGCTGAGGGGCTTTCCTGCTGCAGACCTCTACCCAAACTCACCAGTCTGCCTAAGCTCCATCCACTCCCCTCCCCACCTCCATGCTTCCCCCGTCTGGGGCCCGCCCCCAGCCCACTCAGGGTCTCAGCCCTCTCCCTGTGTCTGCCTCTGTGGCCTTCTCCTCCATCCTCTGTCTTCTGAGCAAAGTTGCCTACACGGCAGTAACCCAGGGTCCACCCGCTCCCTGCGTGCTCTGTCCAGGCCAGGGTCCACCCAATCCCTGAGTGCTCTGTCTGGGAGCTCACTGATGTCCACAGCTGAGTGCCTGAGATCCTGAGGAGTGCTTTTGAGGGGATATTAAACTGGATCGGGGTGGGCACATCATTGCAAGCTACAGGACAGGCTATAGAGCGACAGCTCTCCAAAGCTGTGGTCCTCATCCAGGAGGGCACCGGCTGCCTGCAGGGTGCCCGGACCAGCACCACCCTCACAAGAAGCCAGGAGTCCACTCCGGACCGATGGCCACACAAGACGCTCGGAGAGCCAGGGGAAGGGTGGGGACAGGCTCACTGCCTCCTTCTCTCCGTAATACCCCTGCCTTGCTGTGGAACGTTGGGATCTGCCACCTCCTTGACACCCTCTTCCTTCCTGCTGCATGGAGAAGCAGCTCACCTGTTCCCAAGATGCCAGTGAACACACAGGTCAATAAGCTCATGAAAAATCCACACGCTAGCCTCACCGTCTCCCTTTGTTCAGGACCAGCCTGGTCCTCGGGAGCGAAGGCACCCAGATGTCCCTTGGGCACCAGAGCAGGACCCGCACACCATCCTCCATCGTCCCCCAGATCTGATCCTCAGCAACATCCTCTCTTCTGCTTTGCCATCCAGTCTAGAGCCTTCTCACCTTCAGTGCCTCTCAATCCTCAGCCAGCCGGTCCCCCCGCTGCTCACTTAGCTCCTGCGTATTTCTGGAGTCCCCTGTCCAGACCTCCTTGCCTTGCCCTAACCCAAACCTCGACCTCACCCCAACTGCGGCAGCCTCTCCCCATCTCTCACTCCTTTTCAGAGCCTCCTACCCAAAGGGTCTTACAGAGACTTATGTCAATGGTAAGGCACCGTGAAAGTTGTCAGAAGCAAAATGGAGTTGCCTGTGTTTAAAAAAAACCCTGACAAATAGAGCCAGGGAAGGCTATGGAAAGAGGGTTCTCATGCCCAAATCCCTGATAGCAAAAACTACCACAAAAGACTGCAAAAACCACCACCTAGGCCAGGCACGGTGGCTCACACCTGTACTCCCAGCACTTTGGGAGGCCCAGGAGGGTGGATCACTTGAGGTCAAGAGTTCAAGACTGGCCTAGTCAACATGGCGAAACCCCGTCTCTACTAAAAACACAAAACTTAGCTGGGTGCGGTGGCACAGGCCTGGAATCCCAGCTACTCAGGAAGCTGAAACAGGAGAATCACTTGAACTCCAGAGGTGGAGGCTGCAGTGAGCCGAGATCACGCTACTGCACTCCAGCCTGGGTGACAGAGCGAGACTCCATCTCAAAAAAAAAAAAAGAAAAAAAGAAACCCACCATCTTGCACAAAAAAAATAATTCTGTGAGGACATCTGCCCAACAACCGCCTGACCAACCTTGGACTGGCATCATCCTTATGACTGATCTTTTAGCCACGGATATTCATCTCAAAACAAGCACATAATCCTCCTCATTTTAGTGACGCTGTCCTTTCCCTCCCTGAGTGCGCACAGGGCTTCCTCTGGCACACGTGTCCCATTGCAGTGCTCTGTTTCCAGATGCATTCCATTTTCTCTCAGTCTCTCTGTTATTTAGGTTAACAAGACCTGGCACTATTTGGGTTATCCCATTCTGTGAGCTTCCATTCACCCACCAGATAAAAGTCTAAATGTTTACTTTTTGAATTAGAAACAACTCTCTCAATATATCAAGTCAGGAAATCACTACAAAGCTACCAATAAGACTTTGTCTTACTTGAACGTTCTCCTCGCTAAATAAGCTCAGATTGCCCCAGGAATGAGATTCATCAGTGAGAAGAGAAGTTCTCTGCAAGGAACCAGTGGTAAGAAAAGGCCCGAGGCATAAGCTCCGGCACCTTCCATCCAGACACTGTTCTCCAAGTAGACACTTGGCTGCTTACGCCCAATAGCACAGACTAGCGCCCACCGCCTCTCAGAGGAGCAGTGGAGAGCAACGTTCTTAAAACCTGCGTGAAGAGAATCAGTGATTGAAAGATACTCTATGCACAAGAAAAGGTCTTCTAATTTTCCCGTCCACATCCTGGTGGAAAGAACAAGATCCGGACTGACACCCAGTGTGAGAGCCCTTAGGATGGGCTGCCTGGAAGGTCCAGCCCTTTACCGTAACAACTAGGAAAGTGAGGTTCAGAAAGGGCAGCGGCTTTCCCAACCCAGCACAGCCGCCTAGTGGCAGAATCGGAGGTGCAGCTGGGATTGGAGGGTGATTCCCTTTTTTCCTCTATTTTATTGGGTTTTTTAGTAATACAGTTGCAAAGTAGAGTGGAAGAAACTGGAAGGTAATACTCATCTGCTTTTGCTCAGTGTGGTGCAGGGGAAGGAGGAGGACGCCGAGGAGAAGGAAGCGGAGGTTCTTTGATTTGCATGGATATGTGGTAGGGGTAATATCCAGGCACATATTTGAGAGGTGGTAGGACAATGACCTGGGACGTGCAGACTCTGCCATGCATGAATCAAAACCAATGTTCCCTGGAGTGCCCCAGTCTGGGGAAGGGCTTGCCTGGCCTTTCTGTGTCATCATGCAGGGTCTCTCCCTCCCTTTGACCACCAGGTGACGGAAAAGCCCTTCTGTGAATATGAGGTGGGCAACTGTATGTTTCCCCATGAGAATGTCACTAGAGGGACAGAGAAGAGCAGAGAATCTTGTGAGGGCTGCAGGCTGAGCACAAGGAGTTTGCGAGTCGGCATCCTGCACGTTTGATACATGAGTGAATGGCGTGGGAGCATGCAGGAACCCAAACGACACCACTGTTCCCTAGAGGCAAATGGCACAGATCGTCCTTGTGACCGCAGTAACGAGAGGAGAGCCAACAGGGACCCCTCTCTTCAGCCACGTGGCCTCAGCCTGTGTCGCAGACAGACGAGCACGCAGGAGCAGAAACGCAGACGTACGGAGACAGGGCCAAGGCTTCCGGGACTCTGCAGGTCTGGCCACCTCCACATTTCACCTTCAGAATACACTGGCCCAGCCTCCCTCCTGTGTAGCCCAGAAAAGGAAGCGCAATAAAAGGGGCTAAGGTCGTTTTCAGCTTCCTTCTGCCTCTGGAAACTTCGTCCCTGCCTCCCTTGGTTCAGGTTAGATGAGCAGAGGCAGGAAGCCTGCAGCCTGCACGGGCTGCCAGGAGCACAGAGCCTGCACCTCGCCCACCTGCATGCTCACCTCCTGCGCTTTCCTTATCTGCTTGAACACTTACGCAGACCTTCTGGGATGGACTTTTGGTACAAAAAACCTGGCACGAAAAACAGTCATTGGATCAGCTAAAAGCCAGAGCAAAATAGGAATGGGGACACGCAGGTTCCGTTTCTCGGGTATTGTGTGAAATACACAGGATTGCAACTGTTCTGTTCCTTTCCTCACACCAGCCCTCCCAGGGCTGAATGAATGTAAACATACAAAGCTGCATGGGCAATTCTGGCCAGAATATTTACACAGAGCTTCCTGAGCAAAAGAGCCACGCTATCTACCGCTCAGGTCTGTTGCCACCGCCCCGCTGCGCCCTTGCTCAGATTCATTTCAGCTTTAAGGCAGCCTTCTGCTCATTCTCTAATTTCTTTAACCCAATTACTCTGTAGCACTTGATGAAACACTACTGCATTTTAATTTTTCTGACTATCAAAGAAATTTCTGTGGACATTAGCTTCCAGGAAGATGAAGTGGACATACGTTTCCTTTTCCTCTGCTAAGTACAACTAAAAGCCCTGGACATTATATATAAACCAAACATGATAACACCCTGGGTTGGGTGCTGTGGCTCGTGCCTGGAATCCCAGCACTCTGGGAGAGTGAAGCGGGAGGATTGCCTGAGCCCGGGAGTTCAAGACCAGCCTGGGCAACACAGCAAGACCCCATCTCTACAAATAAAAAATGAGCCAGGCATGGTGGTGCACACCTGTAGTCCTAGCTACTTGGGAGCTGAAGCAGGAGAATCACTTGAGCCCAGGAGTTCCAGGCTGCAGTAAGCTATGATCATGCCAGTGTATTCTAGCCTAGGTGGCACAGCACCCACGACCTTTCCCCTGTGAGCACATGGAGAGGCACAGAGAGAGAGAAAGACCTCCCCTGTCTCCTCCTCTTCTTAGAAGGGCACAAATCCTGTCGGATCAGGGCCCCACTTTTACGAACTTATTTAACCTTATAACCTTCTTACAGGCCCCATCTCCAATACAGTCAGATGGAGGGTTAGAAACTCAATATATGAATTTGGTGGAACACAATTCGGTCCACAACAATATTACCCAGCAAAAGGGGCTCACTGCCTACGTCAGTCTGTTCTTACGTCCTATAAAGCAGGGGTGTCCAATCTTTTGGCTTTCCTGGGCCACACTGGAAGAATTGTCTTGGATGACACATAAGATACACAAACACTAACAACAGCTGATGAGCATTAAAAAAAGAAAAGGTCCCTGTACAATTTTCGCGATATCTGCCACCACAGATAAGCAAAACAGTCCTCACATAAGCACCCCAACGATGTGCTGCCCCATTCAGAGGCTCTCTTAAAACCGTGGAGCAAGTCCCAACTTTGCAATCACTTGATACAGAAAATGGACCTATCTAAGCAATAGGACATCATTCATTTTTTGATATTTTCTATTATAAAAGTTAAAGAAAAGAGGACAACATAAAACTAGCGGGCTATTTGACTTGTTTTTGAGAAACGAACGCATCAGTATCTCTTAAACACGTTAGTTTCGATGGCACATTTGCTACCACATAAAGCAATTCTCAGCAAGTTCTCGAGGTGCTCATCAGATGTTTCGGTTCTCATTTCACTCTTCCTGTGCTTCATCCTTGAAAACACCTGCTCACAAATGCACACACACTGCACACAGCATACACCACAAACACCACCGTGGTGCTGCCAGAGAGCAACAACATGAATAAGGCATGACTGCGAAGCGAGGGATATCTGTCTCTGGGAAGACAGGTCTTATAAAAAGTCCAGTAAAGAAGCAAGATACAATTTTTCTTCAAGTGGAATATCACATTGCAGCTCTATGCATTCCCTTTGAAAACTGGCAGGTAACATAGTAACGTCTGCTGAACATGGAGTTGCAAATATACCAAAATATTATTTTTCCAGAAATCTTAAAACCTGTTTTCAAATTCCTGTATCAAATCAAAAGGCAAGGTGGAATATTTTTTTGCTGTTGACAAGGCATTGTGTTTAGCCAATGTGTTGAAATGTGTAAAATTGTTTGTCTTAAGTTGAGCTTGCCATAATTTCAGTTTCATTGGAACGCTGCTACGGTTTGAAACACTGTATTGATAAGTTGGTTTTCACCTTGAAGATTCATATTTAACTCATTTAAATGAGCAGTGAAATCCACTAAAAATGCTCAATCTGTAAGCCAGTTTTCATAGTCAAGTTCTGGCACAAATTTTGTTTTTGATACCATAAAGAACTTCATTTCCTGTCGCAAATCATAAAATCTCCTCCGCATTTTGCCTAGAGTCGGCCACCTGACTTCCGAAAAGCCAGTGCTGTGGCCATAGTCACCCATACTTTTAAGGAATTCCTGGAATGGGCGATGATTCAGTCTCTTGGCCCCTATGAAAGCCACGGCCTTGATGACGATTTGCATGACGTTATCCATTTTGAAAGCTTTTGTGCGTAAATGTTCTTGATGCACTTTGCAACGACACTTCATCACACATGAGTGTCGGGCGGCAACTGCATGGTCTTCTGTCAGTTTTACAATTCCCTCTCTTACGTACCATCACCGGGGCGCCAGCGGTGACTACACCAGATATGTTCACAACGGACAAAGAAAATTGCTTGAATGCATCTTTTACTGCTTCATGTACATTTCTTGATTTAGTTGTGTCTTTTAATGGCACTAAGAAAGCCATTTCTTCAGCGACGTTATAGTTGCCATCAATACCTCTAATAAAAACGGCAAGTTGTGCCGTCTCTGCAGCACCAGGGCTTCCATCCATCACCAACACGCAACATTTAACATCAGCAGCTGCACACGCCAAACCTTTTTCGACAGATTTTCCAATTTTCCAATTTCTTTGATTTGCCTGGCTGTAGTCTGGCGAGACAACCTGATTTTAGAAATATCTTCTTTTTTATCAGGGTAAATTATATATGCCATGCCTCCCATACACTGCTTAATCAACTCAGCATCAGTAAATAGGTTTGATTTTTTGCTATTAAATTTGCTACCACATAACTCGCTTTTGCAGTAGGGTCCGTTTGAGTTGTAACTTTAAGTTTTTTTTTTTTGAGAAGACAGGCATTTTTCCAGTTCCGCTGTTTCATCCTTATGCCACATTCCTTCAGACACAGCAAATCTGGCAGCATGTCTTTCCATATAATTAATGCCTTTTCAAATTATGGTCTTGGAAAACTGGCACAGATTCCCTAGAAACTAAGCAGGGAGCCTTACTATTTCCTTGACAAAAAAAGTAGTCATCTGTCCGCTTTTCGTTGAACAATTTCCCCTCATCTGTATTTTTTATTTTGGGGTTTTTTTTCTTTTGAGACATTGTACAAGCTATGCTGGAATTTAAAAAAATAATAATAGATAAGCAACTGTATTTACTTTTATTATGAAAAGTAATAGGAAAATAGAAAGCAAAGTTTCATAACCAAATAAGAATACTAATACTTACAGGGCTTCGCGCGATGGCTCATGCCTGTAATATCAGCACTTTGGGAGGCCGAGGTGGGCAGATCACGAGGTCAGGAGACAGAGACCATCCTGACCAACATGGTGAAACCTTGTCTCTACTTAAAAACACAAAAATTAGCTGGGCATGGTGGCACATGCCTGTAATCCCAGCTAGTCGGAGGCTGAGACAGGAGAATCGCTTGAACTAGGGAGTCGGAGGTTGCAGTGAGCCAAGATTGCGCCACTGCACTCCAGCCTGCTGACAGAGCAAGAGTCTGTCTCAAAAAAGAAAATAAAAAGAATACTAATACTTACAAGTCATCTAAATAATATTAAACACCGGTCATTTACAAAGGTGGGTTGACATATTATAAAAAAATCATTGCTCAAGTCACCAGAAGCACTTGTAATGCCTGATGATGTCAACTCAACCGTCTGCACTTGGAAGATAACCTTCTGGAAACCACGCATCGCGGTAAAACTGAAGCCACACTTGTACACAAATAGTGAGAGCATACAGTACGCAGCAGCCTATGCCTAGTACAGAACACACGCTTGAGTTCCTCGGCACAATTCGTTTTACACGACATTGCAACAGAGTCATCTTGTTCTTTGTTAGTTAACTTTAATGTTGTTTTTGTTTGTTTCTTCTGACCAAAGTGTTTGCAATTATAATGTGAATTACGGATAACACTCCAATATTTGTGGACGTGACATGCTCTGATTATTCCATTCTGTTCCACCGTCATCTACAAAGTTTGTGCTTGAGAACCATGCAATCGAGTTTTAAAAAACAAAATCTCATAATGTTTTAAGAAAGTTTACAAAATCTGTGTTGGGCCACATTCAAAGCCATCCTGGGCCACATGTGGCCCATTGCAGCAGGTTGGCCAAGCTTGCTATGAAAGAATACCTGCGGCTGGGTACTACAAAGAAAAGAGGTTTAATTGACTCACAGTTCTGCAGGCTGCACAAGCATGGCACCAGCATCTGCTTGGCTTCTGCACAGGCCTCGGGAAGCTTCTACTCACAGCGGAAGATGAAGTGGGAGCAGGTATGTGGCATGGTGAGAGTGGGAACAAGATAGAGGAAGAAGATGCCACGCCTTTTAAACAGCCAGATCTCACAAGAACTCGCTGGCTGTCTCAAGAACAGCACCAAGCAGATGGTGCTAAACCATTCATGGAAAATCCACCACATGATCCAATCGCCTCCTGCCACGCCCCGCCTCCAACACTGAGGATGATAATTCAGCATGAGATTAGAGGGCACAACATCCAAACTACAGCATTGCCCAATGCACTAGAAGCCAATACTACGATATGCGGTTTAGAGAAAAGAAAAACTTTTGATTCCAAGTCAACTAACAAGGAGAGAAGAGTCCAGCTCAACTCTGTCTCTCTGTGCTGACTTTAAGACGGTACTTTTCTTAGAAAAGATTTCTAATAAGCCTTTTCTGGTTTACTGAATTCTGGGATTATCAGAGATGGGTAGAAGAAAGGGGAGGTCTGGAGAGTCCCCCAGTATGCACCATCACCTCTCCGTGCCTCCTCACGGGTCCCATGAGCAAATCGGGGACTGAGTGTGAAACGTGTGATGACTGCCAGCAAGCTGGCTCTGCTCGAACCCTAGCTGCCATGTTGCTTTCAGGCGATCTCAGCCAGTTTTGTTATCTTACAAGCAGAGAGAGTTTTCACGTTTCAGCAAGTTGTTTCTTCTCTTATCTGCCATTCTGCAAACTCAAGAATTTCTGTTAGACATTAGTTTAACTCTTTGGCGCATAGTCTCAACAAGAGACAATTTAGGGAAACACATATTAAGGCAGACGTTATCTTTTTTTTGAGAGACAGAGTCTCACTGTATTGCCCAGGCTGGAGTGCAGTGGCATGACCTTGGCTCACTGCAACCTCTGCCTCCCAGGTTCAAGTGATTCTCATGCGTCAGCCTCCTGAGTAGCTGGTATTACAGGTGCATGCCACCACATCCAACTAATTTTTTTAGTAGACACGAGGTTTCGCCATGTTGGCCAGGCTGGTCTCAAACTCCTGATCTCAATTGATCCGCCCACTTCAGCCTCCCAAAGTGCTGGGATTACAGGTGTAAGCCAGTGCACCCAGCCAGATATTACTATTTAAAAGGACGTAAAGCACTGAGGAGACCTGAGGAGCTTGGAAAGAATTCAGAACACGGCATACCTTAACCCCAGGATGCTGAGGTGGGAGGTGTGACCAGCTCTTGGAACCACCTGTGGGGCCACGGATGTGTGGCTCCAGGATGTGCACCTGCAGGAAACACCAAGGCACTTCCTGGCTCCCTGTCAGGGCCCTGAGTTCGGACATGAGGGCGGTGAAGAGAGAGCGTCTGAGAAACAACATGGCCCTGGTCCCTCTCACAGGGTCCCTCTCAGGGCGTCCCTCATGGCCTTGGCACCACATGCCGAGGGGCTAAAGGAGGTCTCCCCAGAGCTCATGCGCAGACTCTAGGAAGCCCAGAGCCGAGGGGACCCCAGGCAAGGAATGGCAACCAGGGGACCTAGTGCCGCCTGTCCTGAGTGTCCCACACTCAGCGAATGCACTAATGCAGCAAATGCGAAACATGGCAGAGGGAGCCTGGGTTCCATCAGGCAATCACCCCGGGTGCTAGCTGTCCACCTATGCTGGGTGCCAGCCACCCACCTGCACCAGGTGCCAACTGCTCACCCACTCAACTTCCTCCCTTGTCAGTTAGCATTTCTCCCAGGAAAAATGGAGCAAATGGTATTCTGCTGGTGAAACCGGTCTGCAAATGGTCAACACCAGCCAAGGAAAGTCCGTAATTCACCTCTATGTTGCCCCTGGCATTTGAAGAGCGCTCCTGAAACAATGAAGCAGCACATGGCGTCTCCATGGCCCCTGAACCTCTGGTCAATGCAGGTAGGCTGGCATCTGCAGCTCCGCTTCTCAGCACCACTGCTTTAAGAAGGTAGTGATGGCCCAGTTTGCTGAATGTGGAGCAGATTTATTTGCTACTGGAATTTCCCAGTCACCCTGAGCTAAAATAATCACATTCACATGGCATTTGTTTACAGAGAATTCCATTCATGTTCACTGAGTGCCTTCTGTTTAAGCCAGTGGCTGAACCGCCACCCACCAGGCTCTCTTCTTCAGTTAGTGCTGTCTCCTGTTCCCTGAGTACAGTTTGGGTCCCACTAGATGGCATCAGGTACAGTGCAAGGGGATTTCAGTGTTGGGCAAGGGTCAAGAAGGTGGTCCACCATGTATTAGCTATGCAAACTCCACCACACCACTTAACCCATCTGAACCTCAGTGTCTCCATCTGTAAAGTGGGGACAATAACTCTGCTGACTACCTCACAGGCTTATATTCACATTTTAAAATCATTGACAACACTCTAATGCAAACCACTACTAAAACAAGTGGCCTGGAATTCTTTCACCAGTCTGCTTCTGGTATGACAGAATCACTTTTATCAGACCAAACTCCCCGCCCAAAATAAGAAGAAACACTGGATAAAAGGCAAAGGTCCCAGGAAGAAGGAAACTGCACTCAAGTGAGCCTGACATTACGTACTGCTTTCACCCTCCAGATATTTGAAAATTCCTAAACAGCATGGAGTGGAGAGGATTAGAAGCCGAGCAGACACCGGCTACTATAAGTGAGAGAAGTTAAGCAGTTGCATCAGTCGCACAGGACTGAGGAAGAAGAATGAAGTTCAGCGTTAACAAGTCAGCCAAGAGCTGAGAACCTTAAGCAACAAGGGAGGGAAATGCAGCAAAGTGAGCCCAACCCTCTGCATCACTTATCTCCTCAAAGTCCTTGCTGATTTGCAAACAGTAGCCCAGAGGCTGAGAGAAAGCAAAAGTCGAGTGCCTGAAAAGCCAGGCAGAGCTTCGGGCACTCTCCCTATGCTGTGGCAAAACTCGAGTTGGAGCATCACAGTCACATGTGAATAACAATGATCCAGAAACAGACTTGGCCTTACAAAGACTGAAAATCACCTCCAGGCAGCTCACTACCTACCCCTAATCTAACTGCCTGTCAAAAGCAAAAGTAAACCTTCTCTAGAGGAAGATAACATCATTCAGGACTGTACAATTTACGATCACAGTGCCCAGCATTCAGCTGAAAGTTACCAGACACACTGGACACAGCACCAAGAGAAAAAAGTCACAAGAGAATACTATTGTGGAAACAATTCAAATGTCCATCAACAGCAGAATGAATAAATAAAATATGCTATATTCATGTAATGTGTTGACATAATGGTTGCAATAAAAAAAACTGCTGCATAGAACGGCATGAATAAATCTCAGACATGACGCTGAGTTAACAAGTCAGACACAAGAGTTAATATTATGGGATATATTTATGAAAAATCTAAATGCAGACAAAGCTAATTCATGGTGATGGGGTCAAAAAATTGCTTATCTTTGAAGGAAATATCAGACACAAGAGACATGATGGAGACTTTGGGTTGCTAGGAACTTAAAACATCTTCATCCAGGTGATAATTATTTGGATATGGAGATACAATAGATATAGATACAGATACGCAATGCATGTGTGTGTGTGTAACAGTTCATCAGGCTAAATACTTAGGATTACTGTGTATGTTATACCTCATAAAAAAAAGAGAGAACTAATCATTAAATCAACAGGTCCAATAGACGACTTTCAAAGCAGATTAGACATAGTTGAAGACATAGAGAATGAGAAGATAAGTTCATAGAAAATTAAATACAGAAAGAGAAATACAAATAAAAATACAGAAAATCATTTTAAGAGAAATTTGGAGCAAGAAATATTTGACATGTGAGCAAAGAAAAAATAAAAAGGTAACTACAATAAATATAAATTTATTAAATATATCAGTTAAAAGACAGATGGATAAAAATACAAAGTCCAATTCTATGATGTTTATAAGAGACAGATCTTAAATACAAGAATACAGAGAATGTGAAAGTAAAAGGATTAAAAAAAGAAAGATATACCATGCAATCGCTAACCAATGGATAGCCAGAAAATATCAAATTAGACTCAAAAGAAAGTAACATCATGACCAGCCTGGCCAACATGGTAAAACTGTGTCTCTACTACAGGTACAAAAACATTACCTGGGCATGGTGGCGGGTGCCTGTAATCCCAGCTACTTGGGAGGCTGAGGCACAAGAATCACTTGAGCCCAGGAGGCAAACGTTGCCGTGAGCCAAGATCATATCACTGTAGTCCAGTTTGGGCAACAGAGCAAGACTATGTCAAAAAAAAAAAGAAAAGAAAGAAATATGAATAGAGATAAAGAGGGATATTTCATAATAATAAAAGAGTCAAGCCACCAGAAAGCCATGGCAATTGCAAATTTATATGCACCTAATAATATATGTCTAAGATATGCAATCAAATATTCACACAAATAAAAAGAAAAATAGATTAATACACAATCAAAATGGGATATTTTAACAAATATCTCTCCAAAATTGGTAGAATAAGCAGAGAAAAATATCAGTATACACATAGAAGATTTGAGCAACATGTTGAAATCTCAACAATTTCAAAGAATTTTCAGTTTCAAAGAATACAGATTATGTTCTTTATTTTCTGACTACAGTGGAACTAAGCTACAATTGTGGGGAAATTAAAATTCCCAAATACTCTTCTAAACCTGTGATTCAAAAAAGAAACAATAATGGAAATTAGAAATATTTTGAAATGAATGAACATGAAAACATATCAAAACATACAAACATATGAAATTAAAGTTGAAGCCATCCTTAGAGGGAAATTTTTACCAATTTAAATACATATAAGAGAAAAGAAGAAAAGCTTAAAACCAATTATCAAAGTCTCCATTTTAAGACAATAGGAAAAAAACAGCAAACTAAACCCAAATAAGGAAAAAACAAAGCTTAAGGGCTTATCCAGAAGACATCTGTGAATGTAGCTTCTATTTTTTTTTATTACCTTTCCTGTGGTGCTGAAGCTTCTGTTTAATGGGATATACCTGCAATGAAATTCACTGTGACCCACAATGTTTTAGTGAGATTTATTTCAGTAAAAACACTGCCAGCTTAATCTGAAAAGGACAGAGATAAAACTAAATGAAAGGAGGCAGTTTGACCCCAAAAAAATCTACTAACAAGAAGGCTGTGAAAACTACTCCACTGCAAACATGCACTATCTTTCACCAAAAAAAGAAAAGGAAAGATGACTAGGGGTAGAAGCAAGAGCTCAGAGAGGAGAGTGAAATGCTAAGAAGAGTCATTTCCAGGCCTTGAGACCTCATCGAGTAACTTCTAACATTTCCCCAGCTGGATTTCAGAATTGTTATGGACCAATGACTACTTTTTCTCTCTCATTTTTCCCTTTCTCAAAAGGAATATCTATAACGGCTATACTATGCCTGTCCCACTGTGGCACATTAGGCAGCAGGAAGGTAATTTCTGTCTTTGGTTTCACAGGCCTGAAGATGGAGAGGCACTGCACAGCAGGAACTGTACTCGAAGAGCTTCACCTCAGGGACAGCAAACCTGGAGACGTTTGAATCCTGCGTGGGAGGATACAGCTACAGGGCTGTTTTACACTGTTGGGCTTCTATAACAGAATGCCATAAACTGGATAACTTCAAAATAACAGCAATTTATTTCTCACAATCTGGAGGCTAGGAAGTCCAAGATCATGGTACCAGCAGATTTGGTGTCTGATGAGGGCCCACTTTCTGGTCCATAGACAGTACCTTCTATGTCCTCACATGGTGGAAGGGGTGAGCTAGCTCCCTGGGGCCTCTTTTATAAAGGCACTGAGCCCTCATGACCTAACCCCCTCCCAAGAGCCTACCTCCTAATACCATCGCCTCGTGGGTTACGATTTCAACATATGAATTTTGGAGTGACACCAATCTTCAGACCATAGCAAAAAGGATTTGAGGTCAGGAATATTTTGGGGCTTTTTTATGGAAGATAGTTGATCCTACATTCACAGGTGGGGAAAGTTCACTCTGTCTCTCAAGGAAAGAACTGAAAAGATATTATGGCTGGACATGGTGGCTCGAGCCTGTAATCCCAGCACTTTGGGAGGCTGAAGCAGGCAGATCACTTGAGGCCAGGAGTTTGAGACCTGCCTGGCCAACATGGTAAAATGGTAAAACCCCATCTCTACTAAAAATACAAAAATTAGCCAGGCGTGGTGGTACATGCCTGTAATCCCAACTACTTGGGAGGCTGAGACAGGAGAATTGCTTGAACCCAGGAAGCAGAGGTTGCAGTGAACCGAGATCACACCACTGCGCTCCAGCCTGGGCAGCAGAGCAATGCTCCATCATAAAAAGAAAAAAAGGAAAGAAAAGCTATTACGGCAGTTGGTGTGAATACAGGAAAGATAAAAAAATGGGGCCAGACCTCATCTCTGAATTCCAAAATGGTACATCCTACTAACCTATTCCACATTTTTCAATGAGTATCTCAAAGGTACATCAGATTCAGCATGTCCAAGGCCAGCCTACCACGTTAACCTGCATCTCAGTAAATAACAAGACTATCCAGCATATGAGGCAGAAATCTAGGCCTCATCCCGACAGCATCCTTTTCCTCACTACTCATTACCCAGTCAGTCACCAAGTTCAGAGGATCTTTCTTCCTGAACAATTCTAACATCAGCCTCCTTCTACTCCTTCCCCTCCACCACCACAGTCCACGCTGCCAGTATCAAGGTGGAACTCTAGCAATGATCAGATTCTCAGCTTCCCTCAGACCTAAAGGCCAGTTCCTGCAGTCAGAAGGCTCCTTCCAAAATGCAAGTCCCATGTGACGTTCCCTGCTTTCAGCTGACCCAGCAACGCTCCATGGTCTCTATCTCTGGTCTCTCCAGCCTCCTTTTGTTCCTCTCCAGCCCTCTTCCCTCCAGCCTCACTGGCCAGACTCCTCTCAGCCCCTTGAGAGTGCTGGGTGACTTGGCACCACAGGCCTCTGCACAAGCCACTCCTCTTCCTCCACTCTCCAACCTGCCCCCTCTCCCAGTGAACTCCTCCTTGACGTCAGATTTCGGCTAAATGCAGCTTCCCACAAGGAGCCCTCCCACCCTCACTTTGATGCTTGCCTCATTAAACAGCATCCTTTGCTTGGGGTGCTCCTTGATAAGCCCCAGGAAAGCAGGAGCCAGCTCCTAGAACAGGGCCAGGTACCGGGTACATATAGACACTCAGTAAATATTTGTTGAATGACAATGAATCTCACTTAACTCAAAATAAGCTTAAGCAGTAGACATTCTTGATCTCTGTCTGTACATAGAGACAGGCCCATAAAGTAAAGAGAAATGGCCAAGATCACAGAGCTGGGGGCAGCTCCCTTTCACCGAAAAGGAACAGAAGGTCCAATTCACTTCTGATTAACAAAGAGGAAAAAAAAACTATTGGGGAAATACATCTTACTTCGAAATTTATGATACAGAGAACAAACGGAGAAAGAAAACGCTGTGACCTGGGTTCCTTATTGTTGAATTCCTTTCCCCTTGCATTTTCTCTCTCTCTCTCCTCCGTCATGTTTCCCCTCTCTGCGTTCAGTAGCTGACTTGTATCCCTTTAAATACTTCCCAAGGAAGCAGCCTCAACAGCCTTTCCCACAGATTTGAAAATTCCCTGCAATAAAAATGTCAAGGGTGAAATAAGACAATGCATTTTCTCAGCCCTACATCAGGCCAAATTACATAATAAAGGACCAACATCTGAACAATAAAACTCAGGATGAGAGTCACCTTTAACTTGCTGGAATCCTGGTTAAGGTCTGGATTAAATGGAGTGGGGGCTGGAGCTAAAGCTGTCATTCTCCAAGGACTTTCATACATGGGGCAAAAATCTGCTGGGCCCCTTCCCGACCTCCTCCCTTACCCAGTCCCCACTCCTGCCAGAAGGATACAAACCTTGCAGAGGCGCTGATGAACTTCCATGGGGTTGAAAGTGAGAAATTTTCCTCTTGTCCTAGATTAAAAGTTTGCATTGTTCCCGCTCAGAGTTCCTCCATCGGAAGACGGATGCCCTTAGGCCCCGATATCCCTAGGGCTGTAGAAGCAATCCCTTTCCTGGCTCTCCTGTAGGTACCATGTACCTGCTAGACTAAACAGAGGTTTGCAACCACACATGCCCCAAACAGGCCAGCTGACGCCAGCAGCACAGCCAAATTCCAGGAGGCCAGGCAGCACTGGGCCAGTCCCCACTTGACAGTGTCAGGCCAGGCAGAGCCTGCAGGTCTAGACTTCCCACACCCGGGGACAAGACTGGTGTCCAGGGCTTTCCTCATCATTGCGTCTTTCATCAGAGGAGGACCTACATATGCTTCTGATTGACAGCTTTTTAAAAAACTTTCTTCCTTATGTGAAAGGACTCAAAGACTCCCCTCCCAAAGTACCTGAAAACCTCCTATCTCTCCAAACACCAGTTTGCACTTTGTTGTTCCATCAATGACCAGCACACTTTACCCTGGACTTCTATGATGTTAGAAGACAGTGCAAGTATCAGACATCAGCAGGATGGCCAGCCAGAGTTTTCTGGCACTTCCCCCCGCTCCCACCCCTAGAAAGGGCACAACACATCAGATACCTATATTTCCACTCCAGTGACTGAGGAAATACACTAGAGAGCACCATGGGAGTGGTGAAGCCCAGGACAGCACCATAGAGAGGTGAGTGAGGTATCCCGCCTCTGCCACACTGTCTTCCCCACCAGGATTTTTTCAGACTGGGAGGACTTCTTAGAACCAAAGCCAATGCACCATTCCCATCCAACACCCTAGACCCCATCTCCAGGGATGGGTTCCTATGAAAGCTGCCCTATAAAATCCAAAAAAGCAACTATTCCATTAGATGTGCAGGTATGAATGTAGGGACATGAGAGACATAAAACATAAAAAAGCAAGGAAACATGATATCCCAAAGGAACACAGTAAGTATACCATAACAGACCACAAAGAAAAGAATATTTATAAAATGCCAAAAATACATTCAAAATAATGACCTTAAGGAAACTCAGTGACATACAAGAAAGTATAGACAAACAATACAATAAGATCAGGAAAACAATTCATGATCTGAATAAAAAAGTCAACTGAGAAATAGATATCATAAAAAAAACACGCACACAAAAGAAATCTTGGAACTCAAAAATTCAATCAATGTAATTTTTAAAATATAGTTGATAGTTTTAATAGCAGACTAGATCAAGCAGAAAAAAGAATCCCTGAACTTGAAGACAGGTCTTTTGAAATAATCTAGTCAGAGGGAAAAAAAGAAACAATATTTTAAAAATGAAGAAACTTACAAGACTTATAAGACACCATTAAATGAACAAATATTCACATTACAGGAATGCAACAGAGAGAAGAAATGGAGAAAAACAGCACAGAAAATCTATTTAACAAAATTATAGCTGGAAACTTCCCCAGTCTTGGGAGAGAGATAAATTCCAGATCTGGGAAGATCAAAGATTCCCAATAAAACTCAACTACGAATTATCCTCTTTGAGGCACATTATAGTCAAAGACAAAGCAAGAATTCTAAAAGCTACAAGAGTGAAACATCAATTCACATTAGACTATCAGAAATTTCCATTAGACTATCAGCAGATTTCTCAGTGGAAACCTTTCAAGCTAGGAGAGAATGGGATAATATATTCAAAATGTTAAAAGAAAAAAAAAGTGTGTCAGCCAAGAACACTGTATCTACAAAAGTTGTCCTTCAGTAATGAAGGAGAAATAAAAACCTCCTCAGACAAGCAAAAACTGAGGGAATTCATTACCACCTCACTGGCCTTACAAGGATGCTTAAGGGAATGCTATAGCTAGAAACAAAGAGACAATAATTACTATCATTAAAACACATGAAATTATAAAACTCACCAGTATAGGTAAACTATCATACTTAGAATAGCCGAGTGCTGTAATGGTGCTATGCAAATCTTCCAGTCCTCTCGTTTGATATCTAAAAATCAAAAAGGTCAAAAACATCAACTACAAAAGATAAAGATGTAAGTTAAGACAACTAAAATACAAATTGTAGGTGGAGGGGGGAAAGTCTAGAGTATTTTTATATATAATATTTTTATATATTTTAAGTTGTTAGCAGTTTAAAATAGTATATTATATCTCCAGGCACAGTGGCTCATGCCTGTAATCCCAGCACCAGGAGGCTGAGGCAGGAGGATCACTTGTGCCCAGGAGTTCAAGAACAGCCTGGGCAACAAAGTGAGACTCTGTCTTTACAAAAAATAAGCCAGGCATGGTTGTGTGGGCCCATAGTCCCATCTACTCAGAAGCCTGAAGCAGGAGGATCACTTGAGCCCTGGGAGGTCAAGACTGCAGTGAGCCATGATCATGCCACTGCACTCCAACCTGGGCAACAGAGCAAGACCTTATCTCAAAAAAAAAAAAAAAAAACATAGTGCACTATAACTACAAGACTCTTTATATCAGACCCATGGTAACCACAAAGAAAAAAATTACAGCAGATACACAAATGAGAAAGAAAAAGAAAACAAACCTTAGCACCAAAAAACCACCAAACCACAGAGGTAAACAAAGAGAAAGAAAGAAGAACAAAGGGTCTACAAAACAACCAGGAAACAATTAATAAAATTGCAGGAGTAGGTCTTTTTCTACCAATAATAACTTTGAATGTACACAGATTAATTCTACAGCTAAAAGATATAAAGTTGTTAAACTGATTTTTTATAACAGGCCCATTTATATGCTGCCTCCAAGAGACTCGCCTCACTGCTAAAGACAAACTGAAAGAATTGGAAAAACGTATTTCCATGCAAACATAAACCAAAAACAAACAGGAATAGCCACTGTACTATCAGACAAAACAGACTTTAAGTTAAAAACTGTAAAAAGAGAAAAAGAAGGTCATTATAAAATTATAAAGGAAGCAATTCATAAAGAGGATATAACAACTATAAATAAACAACTATATACACACATGCACCCAACATCAGAGCACCTAAATATACAAAGCAAAGATTAGTAGCTCTGAAGGGAGAGACAGCCCACCACACAGAAATAGCAGGGGCCTCAGGGCTCTACTTTCAGCAGTGAACAGATCATCTGGACAGAAAACAACAAAAAATTGAATTTATACGAGAGACCAAATAGACCTAACAGACATTTATAAAACATTCTATCCAACATCTACACAGTACACCTTCTTTTCAACAGCGCATGGAACCTTCTTCAGGATAGATCATATGTTAGGCCACAAAACACATCTTAACAAACTTAAGAAGACAGAGATCATATCAAGTATTTTTTCAGGCCACAATAGAAATCAACGACAAGGAAAACTAGAAGCCAACAAGAAGAAAAATTTCGTAAGTCTTACAAGTACATGAAAATTCAACAACATGCTCCTAAATAACCAATGGGTTAATAAATAAATGAAAAAGGAAATTTTAAAATTCCTTGAGATCCCAGGTGGGAGGATCACCTAAGGCCAGGAGTTTGAGACCACCCTACTCAACATAATGAGACATTGTCTCCACAAGCAATTTTTAAAAAATAGCTGGGCATGGCAGCAAATGGGAGGCTGAGGCAAGAGGATCACTTGAGCCCAGAAGTTCAAGGTTACAGTGAGCTAAAACTGTGCCACTGCACTCCAGCCTGGGCAACAGAGCAAGACCCTGTCTGTGAAAAATAAAAATAAATAATAATAATTAAAACAAACCAGAATAGAAACACATCATTCCAAAACCTATGGCACAAAGCAAAAGCAGTTCTAAGAGGGAAGTTCATAGTGGTAAACCTCTACGTCGAAAAAGAAGAAAGATTTCTAATAAATCACCTGCCATGAACATCTAGGAACTAGAAAAATAAGAACAAACTAAACCCAAGATTGGTAGAAGGAAGGAAATAATAAAGCTCAGAGCAGAAATAAAGTGTAAAAAAAAAAAAAGACCAATTCAAAAGATCAATGAAACAAAACGTTAGTTTCTTTGAAAAGATAAACCGTATCAACAAACCTTTAGCTAGACTAAGGAAAAAAGAGGAAAGACACAAATACCTAAAATCAGAAATGAAAAAGGAGATGTCACAACTAACATCACAGAAATATAAAGGATCATAGGAGACTATTGTGAACATGTGTAAAACAAAACATTTGCAAACATAGAAAAAATGAATACATTCCTGGACATAAGATATCAAGATCAAATTATGAAGAAGTAGGAAATTTTAACAGACCAATAACAGGTAAGAAAACTGAATTAGTAACAAAAAGTCTTCCATGAAAAAAAATTAAATAAATAAAAATTTAAAAGTCTAGGACCTGATGGCTTCACTACTGACGTCTACCAAATATTTACGGAAGTACTAATACCAATTCCACTCAAAATGTTCCAGAAAATTGAAGATGGGGGAAAACTTGCAAACTAATTATATGAGGCCAGCGTTACTCTGATTCTAAACCCAGATTAGAACACAATAAAAAAGAAAGCAATAGGCCAATATCTTTAAGGAACATAGATGCAAAAATTCTCAACAAGGTACTAGCAAACTAAATTGAAAGGCACATTTAAAAGGTCATTATGATCAAGTGGGATTCATCCCAGGAATATGAGGATGGTTCAACATACGCAAATCCATACATGTGCTATACCACTATAACAAAAAAAGACAACGAAATGATCATTTCAATAAACACAGATAGAGCATTTGAAAATCCAACATTCCTTTATGATAAACACTCTTTGCACATTAGGTATAGAAGATATATATACCTTGAAACAATAAACGCCATATATGACAAACCTGCAGTTAACATCATACCGAATGGAGAAAAGACAAAGCTTTGCCTCTAAGATTAGGACAATAAGGATGCCCATTTTCACCACTCCTATTCCACACAGTACTGGAAGTCCTAGCCAAAGCAATTAGGTAAGAGAAAGAAATAAAAGGCAATCTCTATGGAGTCCAAAAGATAATGCTTGAAATCTAAAGTCCTCTGTTTATTATCAGTGACAAGGCAACACTGGATGTAGGGCTTCCCCTGAGATGACCTCTCCCAAACTAAGATCAAGAAAACCAATGCTTCCATCTCCCCGAGAGTGTCAAAGAAGGCCATGTGAGTGAGTCAGATCTTCATCCCCACCTGGCAGTAAAAGATGGCTCTTCCCCACCCCACTGGGTTTGCATCAGAAAAAGCATAGTAAAGCCTGAATGTCTACCACCACCCACACCCAGCAGAAATGAGACATCCTTCTCCATCCTCTTGGGTATCAATAGAAGCTGAGAAGGGAATTTGGATTTCCACTCCTCCTGATACCCTCTTAAGTGACAAAGTATCAGAGGAAGCTTGTAAAGACAGGAGATTTAAATAGGATCCTGAACACCCAAAATGTTTAGGATACAGCTAAAATTCACTTGTCATACCAAGAACCAGGAAAGTATCAACTTGAATTAAAAAAAACAAAACAATAAAGAGACACCAATATCAAAATGACACACACACTGGAATTATATGATGAGGATTATTTTACTTGTTAATTTTTATTTTTTAATTGACAAATTAAAAAATAATACACATTTCATGGGGTACACAGTGATGTTTCAATACATATAATGTAATCAGATTAGAGTAAATAACATACCCATCAAATGTTTATCATTATTCTGTGTTAATAATATTCAAAATCTTGAAGATTTTAAAGCAGCCATCATAAAAATGCTTCATCAAGGAATTGGAAACACACTGAAATAAATGTTTTCTTATAGAAAGCCTTGGCAAAAAAAAAAACATAAATATGAAAAAGAAACAAATGGAAATATTAGAACTAAAGAATACAATGACCAAAACAAAGACAAAAACTCACTGAATAGGTTCCACAACAGAATGGGGAAGGCAGAGGAAGGAATCCACGAACTGAAAGAGAAAGCAATACAATCAATCTAACAGAGGAAAAAATAGACTGAAAAACAAATGAACAGAAGCTCAGGGAGCTGTGGAATTATAACAAAAGATGTAACATTTATGTCATCAGAGTCCTGGGAAAAGAAGAGAAAAAGGGACGGACTGAAAAAGTTCTCAAATAAATAATGGCTGAAATTTCTTAAATTTGGCAAAAAAAACACAAACGTATAGATACAAGAAGCTGAGCAAATGCCAAATAGGATAACCAAAGACATTCACATCAAAGACACCTCATAATGAAACTCCTGAGAACTAAGAACAATGAAAAAATCTTGAAAGCGTTAAGAGATAATCAGCATCTTACCTATGTGAAAGAAGCAATTCAAATGACAGCAGATTGCTCATGAGAAACCACGGAAGCCAGAAGGAAATGGCACAAAATTTTTCAAATGAGGAAAGAAAAGAACTGTCAATGAAGATATCCTTCAGAAATGACAGGGGTGATCAAGACCTTCTCGGATGCAGAAAAACTAAGAAAATTTGGAACCAGAAGACCTATCCTAAAACAATGCTTACAGAAGCTCTTGAAATGGAAAGGAAGTGATAAAAGAAGAGTCAATCTTGAAACATCAACAGGAAAAGAGAACAATAAGAAGACTAAAAAAATGGGTAGATACAAGAAATTAGGCTTTAGGAAAATATTTTACAAAATATGTATGCTTCTTCAGGCCATTGCAATGGTTACTATTGACAGATGAGTGGATAACGAGCACTTGGGAAATCACTAATTCTTTTTAGATTATTTGAAAAAGTTTATTTAGAAGGGGTTTATTTAGGCTTTGTAAAGAAAAAATGTCTTCCTGATTACTTTGTTTGCTTTTCAAAATATCATCATCCTTATTTATGAGTCAAATTTCCCACAGAAAGCATTACGTACTCATAAAAACTTGAATTTTATTCCTGAGTTTATTCCAAATAGTTTCCAGATTTAGCAAATAAAAAATGCAGGAAGCCCAGTTAAATTTAAATATTGCATGGAACATAAGTATAATAAAACGTATTGTTTATCTGAAAGTCAAATTTAAGTGGGCATCCTTTAATCTTACGGGATATCCTGTAGGATTTAAATCATCAGCATCTATAGAACAGAAGCTCTTCCTGATTAGACAGAACAACTCTTCCAGAACCCCCTCCTCTCCTAACAAGACCTACCAAGGGACCGCCCATCCTATTATCATCAGTCTTGCACAATAAATAAAAGTCCATCTTCAGAAATGCCTCATTTCCATGTCCTATGGTTTGAATGTATGCGCCTCTCCACCAAAAATTCATATATTGGAACCTAAGACCCAAAGAGATGGTATTATGAGGTGGGGTCTTTAGAAGGTGATTCAGTCATGAGGTCTCCTCCCTCAAGAATGGATTAGTTCCCTTATAAAAGGGCTCCAGGGCTGGGCACAGTGGCTCACGCCTGTAATCCCAACCATGGGGCTGGGAGGCTGAGGCAGGAGGATTGCTTGAGCCCGGAAGTTTGAGACCAGCTGGGCAACATAGTGAGGCCCCATATCCACACACACAAAAATTTTGTAATTATCCTCGTGTGGTGGTACATGCATGTAGTCCCAGCTCCTTGGGGGGCGGGTGTGGTGGGGATCACTTCAGCCTGAGAAGTCAACGCTGCAGTGAGCTCTGACTGCATCACTGCACTCCAGCCTGGGTGACAGAGCGAGACTCCATCTCCAGAAAAATAAAAGGGGTGGGCAGCTCCAGGGAACTACTTAAGCTCTTTGCCCTTCCTCCCCTTTTGCCATGTGAGGACACAGAAATGAGGTGCCATCACAGAAGCAGAGAGCAGGCCTCACCAGACACTGAACCTGCCAGGGCCTTCATCTTGAACTCCCCAGCCTCCAGGACTATGAAAAACAGATTTCTATTATTTTAATTACCCAGTCTCAGGGATTGTGTTATAGCAGCAGGAATGGACTAAGACACATGGATTAGGATATTGTGGGGTTTTTTTAAAGTTTTAACTCATAGGGTAAAACTTATCTCATCCTAGTGGCCTTAAGAAGTAGAAGGCTTAGAGCTACTCAGGCAGAGATCAGCTACGGGTCTCTGCATACAAAGGACCTGCCACCCCCACCCCAGCACACCTCCCTACCCTGGCTGTAGATCTATACTTGTTCACTGATCACCTGTGCCAGCCCCTCCAGGCATGAATATGACAATCCTGTACTCAGACCCTTCCCACAAATCCTTGATGCTGGGTATGTCTAAATTACATGCCTTGGGGTGAGAGATTGGGGTGGGGTTACCACTCAGCTGGGAGGGAAGGGAAGGCTTCCCGGAGATGCGGCATCCAAGAGAGAAGAAGGACCCTGCACAGCTGTGCAACAAGCAGGACATGTGGTCAGGGGAAGTGAACAGCTCCCTACGGCTGGGGCCAGGAGAGGGGACACAGGGCTGGGACCTCTCCAAGTAGCCACAGCAATGGATCGGGAAGGTCAGGGCTACCAGATTGGCAATCCTTTTCAGGAAGCTTCTTGGGTCTCTCCCCAAGTCCTCCATCCTGCTGTTACTTGGTTACTGGGATGTCAAATGTGGTTTTTATCTGGCACACCTGGAATTCCGATTGGGTTTTACAAGCCATGAAATGTGAGCTCTCAGCACAGCATGGCCTCTCCTGCCCGGGCCACTCGGTCCTCTAGAGCCACCCTGGAGCCCAGGGCTCACCACAGCTTGGCTCAGGGCCCAACTGCACCTTCTCAAGCAGTATGGATATCCCGTTTGGGATTTCAAATCCATAAACGCACGTTTTCCAAAAACCCCTTCCCAAGGATGCTGGATGGCCAGGCTCCCAGATACAAGACCTGGAGCAAAAGCAGCCTCGGGGAGCCACAGGCACCCCAGGGCGCACAGCATGTAGGGTCTCTGCCGTGGGCTCCCCTGAGGCTATTTCAGTCTACAAAATGAATTCATTTCTGTTGAAAAACATGATTCACTCATTCCTTCACTGACCGGCATTGATACAGCGCCTACTACAGGAAGGCTCTGCGAGGGGAGGGACACACAGCGAGGGAACGGGCTGCCTGGCTCCAAACCCAGGGCGCTAGCTTCCGCAGGAAACATTGTTGCTCTTCGAATCCGCTCTAACTGAGTTCCTCAACGAACAGGCTCCTGTTCTGCTCAAAAGGCAGGGGGAATTTGAGACGCTCAAGGACAGGGCACAGCATGGGAGAGGCCCTGGGCTTGGTCCCGGCACCACCAGAGAGGGGATGTGCCACAGCCTGCTGTGTCTCCTCACGTCCCCGAGCCTCAGTGCCCACGGTGAAAGCCAAGGCTGAGCAGGACTCCACTGGCTGCTCAGGGCCTGAAGGTCAAAGCCAGAGTCAGCCCTTGCTGTCACTAAAATCCTGACATTCACCGACCCTCAGGATGAAGTCTCAGGAGGGCCATGAGTTCATTCTTCCCTAGCACGTGTAAGACAGGTAGAGGCTGACTCTGCCTTCCGTTCCTCTCCAGGGTGACTGTGCTTTCAGGTGGGCATGATGGAACCAGGAGACGTGATATGCAGAAAACTGGTCCCTGGAGAGCAGAGACTGAAAACACTGGAAGAAGGAGGGTGACAATCACTGCATTCCTGCCACCTCCACACGCAGAGGTGAATGAAGAGGAACCTGAAACTGAGCATCTAAATATGGGGCCCAGGAGACCCCTGCCGAAAGCACAGCATTCAGAGATCAAACAGCAGGAGGACGTTGGAACTCAGGTTTCCAGCTGATAATCTAATCTTCAGGTGACCTACCTTGTGTATAAAGTTTTCTTTCCTGTAGGAAACAATCAAAGAACAGCTTAAATACCAAGGCCTTGATTCCGTTAGGCCTGTTACATCCCCAGCCTCCGCCAACAGAAGCCGGAGCACCTCGAGGTCACAGGACGCTTCTCCCCTAATTGTTTTAGATGCTGCATGGAAGTGAGTCACACAGGAAAACCCTGCTGGGACTGTCCAGGCCATGCACTGTGTGAAGAGGCAACTGTGTAATGGAAACCCTGCGTTTCTGCAATGCCGAGAGACACGGGTCCACGTTTTACCACCTCTGACGCCAGGGCGCATCGCACCATAGATGGCAGTGTCAGCCGTGATGGGCAGAGGCGGGACGTCGTTATCCACACTGGTATCCTGGATGCAGTGCAGCGTGGGCCGGGCATGACACGCCGTATCTGACCCGCACTGCCTCATGTACCCACAACATCCCACAGAGGACGTGACATTGGCAGCCCCACTTTGCGGATGAGGAAACAGAAGCTCAGTCAGTTACACAATGCTCCCAAGGCCCCTCAGCTAGGGCACATTAGCGCCACAATCTTAGCCCTGCTGGCTGCGAAGCCTTACGCTCTAACTAGAATACCACAGCACCACCCTCGCTCAGGTGCGGCGGGGAGAGCGGAGAGAGGGGGAGCCACGATAGCCGGCACTCGCTGAGCGTCTCTCAAGGGACAGGCATCGGAAGGCGCCTGCCTGCTGGTCCATCCAGCTGTCTCAACAACCCCACCAGGCGGGCACTGTTACGCTCCCCATATTGAAGACGAAAAAACAACAGCACACGGCCCAGGATCCTGCAGCTCAGGTCATGAGTGGTTAGGCCAGAAGTCAAGCCAAGCAGTCCAGCTCAAGAGACTGCCCCAAACCACAGACCTCAGGGTTCAGAGCCAGGACTAGGGTCAGGTGAAGGCAGCATCCAGAGCATGAAACTTAAGGAGGTGCTTTTTTTATTCCATTTTTAAACTAAATCAGAAAATTTTAGCCTACAATTACAGGTTTTCAGAAATGACACCCATCTGTGAGACATTCTGAATATGTGGAGCAAACGTGGATGCTAACCCTGTGGAGCTGTCCCTGAGGATGACTGACGGCATCATCGGACCCCACACTGGCCGCCCTCGCAGCCTGGGAGACTGGGACAGAGTGGATGGGAGGGATGGTAGCAGATGGATTCCTTGTCCACTCTTTGCAGCATTTCACTTTAGAAAATATTTTCTTCATGCTCTGCAGCCACATTTGGATGTGATTTTAAAAATACGCCAATAACATCAATTTCTCCAACAAAAGGCAGTGGGTTGGAAAGAGCCCTTGTAAGAAATCCTGCTACTAGCCAGGCACGGTGCCTCATCCCTGTAATCCCAGCACTTTGGGAGGCTAAGGCAGGAAGATCACTTAAAGCCAGGAGTTTGAGACCAGCCTGGCCAACATGGCGAAACCGCATGTCTACTAAAAATACAAAAATTAGCCAGGCGTGGTGGCACGCGTCTGTAATCCCAGCTACTCAGAGGTTGAGTACCGCTTGAATCCAGGAGGCAGAGGCAGTAGTGAGCTGAGATTGCACCACTGCACTCCAACCTGGGCAACAGAGTGTGATCCTGTCTCAAAAAAAAAAAAAGAAAGAAAAGAAAAGCAATCCCGTTACCTGACATCACCACCAATCGTGGACTCTTGCCTTGAAGCGGGTTCATGCCACTCCAGGTACCAGTACCTGGATCCATCAGTGAGGCACGCCTCAGGAACAAGCCACACGGTTCTAACAGCTTATTTGATTGTTTGACTGAAACCTGGACTCAGAAATAACCTACCCTTAGCAAGGTTGAGATACTAGAGTGTTCCCAGCATGGAGGAGGGATTCCAGAGTCGTAGGGAGATGGGAATGTTGGACTGGGTTTAACACGTGTGACCCGCACATCTGTCTCTCAACTACGCACTGCGAGACAGTCCCAAAGCTCTCCTGCTTCCACTCGGGCACTGATAAGTAAGTAAGGGGAGCACCTGCATCCCTGAGAAGCTTTGCAAATGCTCTCCTTGGCAGGCAGGTGCGATGGTGGGGATGCTGCCACTGAGCTGGGCTCTCTGATTTCAATGGGGACTATAGGGTTCCAGAGGAGCAGAGGCCAAATGCCAGGGCTTGACCACCAAAGGCCAGGGGCTGCATCTGCCAAGGGAGGTAGCAGACACACACTGGCAATCAAAACACCTTGGTCCGCAGGGCTCTCTGGCAGTGGCTAACTGAACATGGTATCCCTAGAATACAAGAGGACTGACTGATGGAAAAAAGAAGAAAATCTTAGGTCTGGGAGCCAAAAACCTGACTTGAGTCACAACTGTGGATAGCGACAGCCTCTCTCCCAGTTCCCAGACCTAACTCCATCCACAGGCCAAGATGCTTGAAAGGGAGGCTGGGTCCCCCGAGGAAGAAGCCTGCAACACTGCTTCAAGCACAGGACACGCCTCCTGCAGCTGCGCGTGCATCCCCGGTGCTCTGCCGGGACCTGGGAGCACAGCTTCCTTGCTGGCTGGCACAGGGCTGAGCCTGTCGGTGGCAGCTCTAAAGGGACACTGGGAGAGGAAGGGGTTTCTCTTTCTAGTTCCACTGTGCTTTCCTTCCTTCCAACTCCCCTGACACTCGCAGGTATGTGGGACGCCAGCGGAGCTTACCTCCAGCAGGTTTCAGCAGCACCCAACAGGGAGCATCCTGCTTGAGTTCTGTGGCTGTCCTAGCCAGCTTCCCAAAAAGTTCAACTGCCCCACAGGCAGCGGCCCAGCATTCTCCAGGAGCCCAGCCCACTCCAGCTTCCCAGCAAGTCCAAAAGCGTCCCCTACAAGCAGCTATCCTGCAAATTTCCTTGCATCCCAGCAAGTAATTTCCTGCCCACAGCTTTACCCTACCAAATATGAAGCCCTGCCCAGGGCAACCCAGTGAACTTCTCCACCCTGGACTAGGCTGCTTTTGATTATTTGCTCTGCCCATGAGAGTGTCTATGGGACACAGGTCTGCAGGTGCTGAGCATTTCTGTGCACCGCCATCTCACAGAGCAGCTACTGAACATGTGTGAATGCCCAGTTCAAAGGGGCACCTCCCCTAGGTTTGCTGCAGTCTCTCCCACTCTCGACGATTCAGATGTAGTGTTTCTGCACTATGACTCCTATGTGGCTCTGGCAGGTCTTATCATCAGTGACACCGCCTTCCAGGTTCTGCATTTCAGGCACATGGCTCCTGGCAGTCCCAGGGAAAAGCTCCCCCACAATAGAACTGGAACATGTGAGACATCCCTGGATACAAGGGACCAAGCTCAGGCTGCCCCAAGACACGCTGGGACTGTCCTACCAACCACTCTCTCCTCAGGGTGCCCTGGGCCCAGGGACAATCCTGACATCCACCCAGGCCACAGCACTGAGCTGCACACAGCCCCTGTCATTCCCAGGTCTCGTGCAGCAAAACAACTTCAGCCAAGTGGACTGAGAGCTACTCCCTGTATCCTTCTGCCTCCACGCCCCACCCCTGCCTTCAATGATGGCAGACCCTAGTTCTGTTCTCAGCCACTCCACATAGTAAACAAAAACCCCCAAATTAAAGGTGGCCTAATGAGACAGGCGGTTCCCTTGGAAGTTTGAGTTGGAAGCCGGACAAATCCACCCAGAGGCACATGAGGCTAGCAACATCCATGAAAAAAGGTAAACCATCCCTGTGAGCCACAAAAAGACCCTGGCTAAGGTCCCCTTAGCCAAAGCTGGGTCATGTCCATGCCCCATCCAATCAGGGGAAGGGAATGAAGGTTCAGGCTACGCTGGATTCCCTCAAGGAACTGGAAAGATGACAGTGGGGTGGCTGAGGAGTCCAGGGCAGCTGCTAGAGGAGGTGGCTTCTGCCACTAGCTATGACAGTGACATGACTCTGGCAAGGGGTCTGGGCAGGCTGGAATGTGCCACGTAGCTCCTGCAAGCTTCCCACAGACCCAACACCATGCCTGAGCAGCACCCAAAGTGGACATCTGAACAGAACTTCTGGCTAAGGCCGTCCCCACAAAGGCTGCTCTCAGATCTCCTCTCTGGCATGTGCCATTAAGTCAAACAAGGACAGTGCACATTCCCTGCACACCTCAGGTCCTCCTCCAGCCAGAACTTTCTAGTGCAGAGTGAGGTGAGGCCCTTGGCTGAAGGTATCCTCACACCAGCTGCACTGGTAAGGACTGGGTCTCCAGTGAACATTCCAGTGCTGAATGAGGAAGTCTGTGTGGTAGAAGGCCTTTTCCTATATCTGCATTCATGGGGTCTTTCTTGGGTGTGAGTTTCCCAAGAGAGGGTGAGGCTGGACCTGCAACTCAAAGCTCTTCCTAACAGGCTGTACTGAATGGTGTTTATGCAGCACAAGCCTGGGGTTTGGCAGGAGCTTCCCCCCATGCGCTGCACTCCCGAGCAACGCTCTGGGTGATGCACATTTCAGGGACAAATCACCGGGCATTTTGAAATTCCATTCCATTCCCTCCTGCCAAAACTCCCAAGTTAAAGGTGGTTAGGGTTAGGGTATGGTTCCCCGATGAGAATCCTGCTGTGAGATGAATCAGAGCTCCATTCATTCATGTTATTTATGTCACTTGCTGCTTTTAGGATCCTCTCTTTGTCCTTGACCTTTGAGAGTTTGAGTAGTGTATACCCTGGGGTAGTCTCATTTGGGCGGAATCTGTTTGGTGTTCTCAGACCTTTCCGTGCCTGGGTGTTTAACTCCTTCTCAAGCTTTGGGAAGTCCTCTGTTATTATTTCTCTAAATCTGCTTTCCATCCCTTGCCCTTGTTCAGCTCTCTCCTGAACGCCCATGGTTCTCAGATTTGGTCTTTTGAAGTAATTTTCTATCTCTTGTAGGTGATCTTCATTCCTTCTCATTTTTTCTCTGTATTTTCAAAGCGACAGTCTTCAAGTTCACTGATTCTTTCCTCTGCTCGGTCCATTGTGCTGATCAGAGCCTCTAATGAGTTCTTCAGTTCAGCAAATGTACTTTTCTGTTCCAAGATTTCTGTTCATTATTTCCATCTTTGTTTTCTCTGATAAATTTCAGAAGTGATTTTCTGTGTTTCCTTGGTGATCCCTGAGTTTCTGTAAAACTACTATTTTGAATTCGAGGTCAGAGAGCTCACAAACTCTCTTCCCATTAGGGCGGCTACATTTTTGCTTTGTCTCTTTTGAAGAGGTCACAGTTCCCTGCTTCCTGTTGCTTCTCATGGGTATACATCTGTCCTTGCATTGAAGGATTACTTATTAGTTTTCTCTGTCGGGCTTGTTTAGTTTTTATTGGATATTTTTGCTTAATAAGTCTTTACCACAAAGTCACTGCCCCCTTTTCAGCTCCACATGGCATGTTAAGCCCAGGCTCAGCTCGACTCTAGTACATGATGGGAGCTTTGTCTGTCCTAAAATAGGAAGGTCCCAAAGGGATTATCCCAGCAGTGTGAGAAGGCTGGTGAGGGGTTTGTGCCCAAGGGACCTGTGAAACATACCTCCTGCAGCATGCTGCTGAACAGCCACTCTGATTTGGCGTCTCCTGTGGCTGTCACAGAGCAGTCTCTCCAGGGCTGGAGATGGTGGCTCCCCCTCCCCCATTTGTCACTGCCTGTCCTCAGAGTTCTCCCTTCAGGCAGTCATGCTGCTGCCTGTGGGTCAATGCAAAGAGGGGTCTCCTGCCAGGGAATCTAGCATGGTGGGAAAGCTGGCTGGCCACGTCAGTCTCACTTTTCCCAGAGTGAAAACCGTGCGTCGGTGAGATGGTTTGGCTCTGTGTCCTCTTCCAAATCTCATCTTGAATTGTAACCCCCATAATGCCCAGGTGTCCAGGGAGGTCCCTGGCGGAAGGTGATTGGATCGTGGGGGTGGTTTCCCCATGCCGTTCTAGTGATAGTGAGTTCTCACGAGATCTGATTGATGGTTTTACAAGTGTTTGACAGTTCCTCCTTCACACACACACACACACACACACACACACACACACACTCTCTCTCTCTCGCCATCTTGTGAAGAAGGTGCCTGCTTCCCCTTCCACCATGATTATAAGTTTCCTGAGGCCTCCCCAACCATGCAGAACTGTGAGTCAATTAAAACTCTTTTCTTTATAAATTACCCAGTTTCGGGCAGTTTTTCATAGCAGTGTACTAATACAGTCGGGGAAAGATTCTCCACTCGTTGCTGGGGAGAATCTGGGGAAGGAGCATCATGGATGTGGAAAGTCTGGTTCTCCTACCATCTGCCTGGAGTTTTTTCACTTCTCTGCAGCCCCAGAATCTGTCTCATTCTCTTGAGTACTGGGTTGCTGCTGGTGAAAACCTCGCACTGTATATTTGTTTTTGGTTTTCTGTTGGGGGAGTGAAGCCAGCTTGATTCTATACCACCATTTTAAAGCTGAAAATCCTCCAGAGGTAAATAAGAGCAGACCTTTGGCGGAACACCTTCTGTGCATTTGTAAGGACTTTCTACAGAGTGAACTCCCTGATGCTGAATGAACTTGGCGATACGGCTACAGGTTTTCCAACCTTTACTGCATTAATGAGGCCTTTCTGTTGTGAATCTTCTGGCACCAACGAAAGGTGAGTTCTTTGCTGAATGCTTTCCCCCATCAGCTGCACTCACAAGGCTCAGCACCACAGTGGATTTCCTGGTATCCAATGAAGCTGGAGTTGTAGCTAAGAAATCTCCCACATTCACTGCGCTTTCAAGACCTTTCTCCAGCACTGGGTTCCACGTCCCTGGGTTCTCTGGTGCTGAACAGCCGTGCACCTGCTGCTCATGCCCCCCTCACGTGCCATACTTTGCAGGTGAAAGGTTCCCCTAACTTCGGTGCCCCTGTGTGGCTCCCTACGCTGTGACGGCCTGCTGCTGAAGAGGCCAGTGCTGGGGCCCATCCTTGCTTCACGCTAAGGGTTTCCCTGATGTGTGGACTCCTCAGCTTTCCACGAGGCCCTGCCCCCGGCCCTTCCACAGGGTTTCTCTCCGCTGTGCTGCTTCTGGGCTGGTTTAAACAGAAGCCAAGGCCTCTCCCACATGCCTCTCATGGGTATGGTTTCTGCTGGGGGCGTGCTCTCTGGCACTCAATCAGGGCCAAAATACCTTTCAAGACTGGACATTTTCTCTTGGTCTCTCCTTATGGAAGATGATTATTCAGCTTTTGCTCACACACACTTCCCATCAGTCCGCCTCCCACCCTCCATTCTCCTAATATGGTACTATCATAACATGATTACTGTTCAGTGCTTATATTCTAGGACTACATAAATACTAATCATAACTGAATTATATAGCAGTATTTTTGTGGTAACTTTTTCTTTCCTATCCAACTTGTTTTCCTTGGAGATATGTCCCTTGGTTTTCTAGGTACTTGTCAACAACTCATTCTCAGCTCCTATGTAAATCCTCAATGTGTTCTGTTAAGCCATCTTCTCTGGCGCCAACACCAAACCCAGCCTGCCTGCCTTCCATGCCGAGAGCACGTCTGCCATCCCGGAAGTTCCTTTTGCTGTGCTCTGAGGAGTCCCCTTGCTCTTTGCACTGGATTTGCCATTGCCTTTCTGCCAGGCCTTCTTCTTTTGGAGTACATCCGCTAGTCCCCTTTTTTTTTTTTTTTTTTGAGACAATCTTGATCTCCAGGCTGGAGTGCCGTGGCACTACCTTGGCTCACTGCAACCTCCACCTCCAGGGTTCAAGCAATTCTCCTGCCTCAGCCTCCCGAGTAGTTGCGACTACAGGTGCATGCCACCATGTCCGGCTAATTTATGTATTTTTAGTAGAAACCGTTTCACTATGTCGGCCAGGGTGGTTTCGATCTCTTGACCTCGTGATCCGCCTGCCTCAACTTCCCAAAGTGCTAGGATAGCAAGCGTGAGCCACCGCACCCAGCCTCTACTCCTTTTATTTAAAAGGGTGTGTAGAGGCTGGGCGCGGTGGCTCATGCCTGCAATCCCAGCACTTTCGGAGGTCAAGATGAGTGGATCGCTTGAGCCCAGGAGTTCAACACCAGCCTGGACAACATGGCAAAACCTTGTCTTGACAAGAAGTCAGCCAGGCATGGTGGCACATGCCTGTGGTCCTACTTGGGAAGCTCAGGTAGAAGGATCACTGAGCCTGGGAAGTCAAGGCTGCAGTGAGCAGTGTTCACGCCACTGTACTCCAGCCTAGGTGACAGAGTAAGACCCTGTCTCAAAAAAATAATAAAAATAAAAAGGTGTGTGGATGTACATTTTTAAAGAGCCTACAAGTCTTTCGGCATGACTTTTAATCTGGAAATAATCTTCCTTCAGAATTTGAGAAGGCCCATATTCCCTCAGTTTCCTATGTGGCATCTGAGGACTGCAAAGCTGTTGTGATTCCTGATACCCTGCATGTGTACTGTCTGTTCCCCCAGCAGTGCCCGGTGTTCTGAAACCTCACTCATGTGCCTGGATGTGACACTGACGTGCACTGGAAGATGCCAGGTGCTTTCTTCTTCCACTGTGTTAGCACGAGGTTAGCTGAGCCCTTGTCATCTAGAAACTTACAGCCTTCATTCTCAGAATGCTTTTATTCACTGGGATCCACTGAAAGACGTGTGAGAGCATTTCCTAGGCCACGTTACGTATGAATAACTTTAGGTCTTTCCTTTTAGGCTAGTGAGATTCCTCAAATAAGCCTCTTTCTGCTTTCTTACGAGAGGATACGACCGAGCTGAGGACTTCAGACGCCGACGGCTGACAGTGGCACCCCTCCTCTGGCCTTTCACTCCTCTGGTCTGAGGTAGGCACAGCTGTCCCATTGTGTGGAATGGGGAGTCTAACAGCTTCTTACACAGGCCTCTGCTCCTGGTTTCACCTTATCTCACAACTACTTCCAGAAGAACCTAGAAGTGGCAATTCCAGAGCCTCTGGGAGCTCTGCAATACAACTCAGATGCTCAGATGTTCCCATTTCTCTCTTACAATGTAGATTTCTCAGGTGTTTCTAAGTCAGCTACCATTTACCTAATTTCTGGAGAGCTTTCCAATTTTGTGATTTTTACTCATCCTAGCGGATCTATGCTTTTTTAGAAAAAATTCCCTGTCATTTCCATGGGATTTCAATGGTAAACAGCCACACCTAGCTGCATAGGAGGCTGAGGAATGAAGCCTTTATTCTGGGAATCCAGGTATTGAGTGGTATCACCACAGATGGAAAGAGTGGATGGTGATGGGAACTAGCAACCTCTGCCACACAAATCCAGCTAGTTTTGAGGCAGAGAGACTGAGGCTGCTGGAGACAAAAGCCTTCTTTGCAGGAGGGCAGGAGAGGTGGCAGAGGCTCCAGGACAAGCAATGCAGAGGCAGAACACGCCAGGAGTCACTGACAGGTGAATGCATGTCTTTATTCATAGTTCATTCATTCCAGGTTCATCCCGAATCTTCACATCTCACCCTCTCACTGTCAAAAGAGGTCCCATGTAACAGTGGGCCAAAAACAACAGGCTTGCCCACAGTCTCCATCACTTCCCACCCCACAGAACACTGGGGGGACAATGGCACCTTGCTTGAAATCCACAGGTTTCAAACACTTTTAGGGGCACAACTCCCTTCAAACTGGAAACCACAAACCACTAAGTAAAACAGACAGGGAGTTTCAACCTGGGCAGCATTTGGGGTACGTCCCTGGAGCCCCAAGTTTCCTTAGAGCAGTTAAAAACTCCTGCTCCAGAGTCCTTCTTTCTACCTAATCACTTGAAACTTTCCATAGAAAGAAAAAAGAACTCCCTTCTTGAAATGTGCACACCAATTTCATATGACCAACACTTCCACCTGTTGAAATAGTCCACAAAATTAAGGCATTTTGGGGGAATTAGAGGGAAATAAAGCATTTATTAAAGTTATAACAGCATATCAAAAATGTCCATTATGCTTTTGAAAGCTCTTAACTAGGCACAAGGGCAGAAACAGTCATGGTCCCAGCCACTGCAGGCAAACACGTATCCATTACCAAAGCAGAAAAGGAGACAGAGGGCCGGTGGTGAGCATTCTCTTCAGCAGGTCCCCAGGCACCAGGCCCCCCGTGCAAGTCATGCCTCACATGACCAACAGCAAAAAGAAGCAGTGGGAGCTGTGCAGACACCACAGGGCAGGGCACTGCCAGCTCAATTACAGCAGCAACTGCACCCACGAGACAGCTTGTTCATAAACGCCATTCTCAAACTGATTTTATGGCCATTCATATGCTACCAAATATATCTAAGAGATCTTGAAATCAAAGCAACATAAAAAAGAGAGACTCGCCTGCGTTCCAGCCACTGAGCAATCACACGTCAAGGCAACAGAAGTCCCCCTTCTGCCCCCACTCACTTCTCCATCCCACTGTCTGCTGAGAATTTATAGTATTTATTTCACACGTCACCGTGCACCTCAAAATCTAAACATTCCTCTCTGTGGAATTTCTCCTAGGATGTGAATCCCACCAACTTGCATCATGGAACCACCTAAACTATTTCATTCCACGCTGAGAGATTCGGGTTTGGAGGGGGAAGAGGGAAGTGAGGCGTAAGTGAGAAAGGAGGTCATGTGGCCCAAACAGGTATTTCCAGGAGTGCGACCCGAGCTGGTGGAGATCCAGGCTCTGGAGGCCAGGCCTGCCTGCTGAGTGCAGACAGCCAGGTGAGGAGGCAGTAGCTGCAGCCCTGGAGCCAGAAGACCTACACTAGTGTCAGCACCAACATACAGGGCCACAGGCTCCCAGGGCCCAGGTTAAGGGGGACAGTCCTCCCCAAAGGCCACACCAACTTCCTGTGAGTATGTCTCACGGATCCAGGGGTAGCCAGAGGACCATCCCCACAGGTGTTTACTTCTAAAACTGCACGCAGCGATCTCCCAACTTGTTCTTGGACCGTGAGGCAGTGGAAATGCTGCAGTGCCCTTTTGCCAGTGTACAGGCTGTTTAAGAACCCAAGAGGAATTTCTCACCAATACGTAAACATACACCGCAGCTAGACTTCGGTTCCCTGACTTTGGGGTTTCAGAGACAGGCAAACTGAAGAAGAAATTCTGGGGCTGACAAACGGCAGTCAACGTTTTGTTTTGCAACCAAGAGCATTTCAAAAGCAAAAATATTGCCCTCCACTTTCACCTTCATTACATAAAAGGACATTTTATCATCCAAATCAGGACAAAAATAACCTCAGAATAAAAGACAATCCTTCAAGTTGAGTAAACGTGACTTCATCAATTATTTACCATGATGTTTTCATATGCCTCACCTGCATAGAGCGCTCTGTCCCCATGCTATGCTGTAGACCACAAGGAGTCTGGTCCATCGGGGCCCACAGTCCCGCTGAGATCTCCCGGGTCACAGCTCCTCCAGCCATCACCTCAAATGCGTGTGCGCTGAGAACAGGGACAAGTCACCACGACAGCAGTTTCCAAACACGTGGTGACTGTGTGTGTAACATAGTTGCTTTCCCAAGTGACCCCACAAAACCCTGCAGGGAAGGCACAGCAGGAAGCCCTGTCCCTGTCTACAGTAGAGCCACCACTGTGAACAGGACTTGGCCAAGGCCACGCGGATGGCAGCAAAGCACAGGCCAAGCGTCTCCCACAGGCAGACTCCCCCTTGCCTCAGCCCTATGTCTGCTGCATCTTCCTCTTTTTCTCTTTCTCTCAAGAACGTTTAATTTGAAGAATCAATTCATAGAAAAAGAAAACAGAAAACTTACTTAAAACAACTGTCCTTTCTCTTTAAAATTACCTATTTAACAAGTACATTTTAACTAAACTTTCAAATGTCAAGAGAAAACACCAAAAAACAAGCATTGTTGTCTTAAACACTTTTCTGGAACAAGGCAGAATATAAATTAAATAAATAAATAAATAAATAACATGAGTGATACAAAGAGTCACAGAATGTGGGTAATATCGATGGGTTTATCTAAAACCCCTCACCCGGGACTCCAAAGCTGAATTCTCAGAGGTATCAACGTTGTCCCCCACCCCACCCCGGCCCGGCCCAGCCCATCCCAGCCCAGCCCATCTGTTGACAGCAGCCAAGGCCCAGGGCCCAGGACTCTGTTCAACAGTCAGCAGGTGCCCTGGCAGTGGTGACGGGACAGTCAGACGCTCCTGGGATGCAGCCAGGGTCAACCTTCAGGCTCCTTCCCGCCAGCCCATCGAGCCCTTCTCCTGGGGATGACTCTGGGCCAGCCAGGCAGCAGCCTCACTGAGGACCACGTTGCCCTGTGCCACAAGACTTAGGCACCCCAGGGCTTAAGAAGGTGATTTTATAAAGTGCGCAGGTGGAGAGTGCAACTCCTTCCTATCCTTGCCAACAGAAGAAAAAGGGAGCTTTAGTGAAGGGGTATCACTAAAATCCAGGAGGAATTCCCTTAGCTACCCACACTGTTTTCAGCTTCATGTTTGGCAGCTACGAAACAAGACACCAAACTTCTAAGTTGTTTGGATTCTGAAAAAATCCGCAAAGGCTGGCTTGAACAAAGAGGAAGTTGAACATGTCCTCTGCAAATGAAAACCTGAGACCTAGACACCTGCAGGCCAGCTAGGGCAGGCCACAGGCCAGGGAAGGGACGCGAGAGGCCTCCTCCTCCAGCTCTTTCTCTTTGCAGACACATCATTCCCTGGCCAGGTCTGGGTTAGGCTCCTCTGCAAGGATCCATTCAGTCCATTCCTTTTTTTTTAAAGATGGGGTTTCACCATTTTGGTCAGGCTGGTCTCAAACTCTTGACCTCAGGTGATCCGCCCACCTCAGCCTCCCAAAGTGCTGGGATTACAAGCGTGAGCCACCATGCCCGGCTCAGTCTATTCCTTCTAGAGACCGGAGGCAGTGGCCTGGTCCCTCAGAAGCAGGCCCTGCGCTGTGCAAAGGAGCGTGATGCCCACACTGCCACAGGTAGGTCCTCACCTCTGTGCAGCCGGAAGGTCACATCAGCGCACTCATACATGGGACCCCCATGAGGCAGCATTCCCAGGTGCTGCTTCCCAAAAGATCCAAGAACTGAGCCACCTTCTACACCAGGAAGGGCTGGGGAGGCCTCGTCCTTACCAGGCCCCTGCAGAAAGCACTCAGTAGGGCAGACGCAGAGCACATCACGTGTCTACAACATGGCTCACCTCGAGAAAAGCCACCCTCCTCTCCTACCCTGATCCCAAAGGGTGGCAGGAAGAAGACACTCAAGAGGTGGGAGGAGCTAAACAGTAAGCCCAGAAAGAGCCCAGAGTGCAGGGAGCTAAGCAGCCTCCTTGAAAGCCCCTCTCAGCGCTACCAGGGTGATGAGCCACTGCCTATGACCTCCAGTGACAAGGCCCAGTCTGCTTTGGTGGCTCCAACTTCCGTATCATCATTCTTTAACTCCCCATAGCTCCTGCCCCAGCCCAATTTTTGTCCTAGTCCCACTTTGGGTGCCACAAAGAACACACCTACCCCCTCTCCCGGGCTGAAGCCCCAGCAGCACCCAGCTCCGGCTGTCCTGGCCCTCCCCAGCCGCTCACCGCCTGCGGTTCCTCTCCTCTCTTGGGAAGACCCTCCTGACTTCAGCAGGACCCAATCCCAAGCTCCCCTTGGGAACAGCACACAGCCCACATTTACACAACCATCACAGCTTCTCACAGTGTCACCTCAGCTGAGGAAACACCTCCAGGATTGTGTCTCCCCTCTCAATCACCCGAGGACTGTTCTTCCCTTCGGAACTCCATCTGCATGCAACCAGGTCAGCTGAGGTGTCCCACACAGAGCCCATTTGTGACAGGGGGTGAGGGGTATAGAACTCCATCCTCAGGCTGTAGAACGCAATAATAGCCAGGCACTGCCTGCCTGCTAAGACACACGGTGATGCTAGTAAGTAAAACAGTCTCAGTGTTCAATTTTTACAAATTGGATTTCTCTTATTATAGAAAATCTAAACAGATTTGAAATCTGCTCCTTCTTAAATATATCTGAAGTCCAGAATCACCATGGATCCACACAATGGTCCTCATGGGCTCCAAAGGACAAAATGTGATTCATGGGAAATAGCAGCCACCTAGGAGAGCTCTGAGGCCGCAGTCACCTGCCCACCTGCCAGTGACCCTCACACCTGCCTGCATAGCCCAGGGTGAGGGGAAGCCCCACCCACGCAGCCAAAGCTATCAGCAGTGATAACCCAGGTCATCTCTCTCCCCTGCCACCGTTCCCAGCAGGCTGGGAAAGACTTCTGACCTCACTGTTATCCCCTTGCGTAGATTCTAGAAGCAGCTGCTGAGACAAAAAAGAGCCATCAACCAACTGCCAGATGTTCTGTCCACCAGACACCACACACCTGGAGGCTAAAACCATCCAGAGGACCCACTGCCTTTTTCATTTTCTGGTGTGTGTAGGGGATAGGAGACAGTGCCGCGGGCATTTTCCTCGCCTGTTAGAACTGGCAGTGAATGCTGTTGGAACAGTCCTTGGTCCCAAGGAAGGCAGTCATTTCCTGGGCAGTTTGGTGTGGGCCTCCTAAAATCAATCACTCGAAGCTCCCTAAGATGAAGTGGCAGAAGAATCATGACACCTGATGAGAGGCACAGTAGGTATCAGAACAGGTGCTGTGCAGCCAGAAAACCACCCCTGAAGAAGACAATCACTACGACACCTGACTGCAGAGAGAGAAGACTGAAGTGCAAGGAAGGGCTGTGTGTATGACTAGCGCATGTTACCCCAGGAGCGGGGAAAACAAACTAGCAAGTTCATGAACTGCATTTCTGTCCTCTGTTCTGCTTACAAAACTCCCTTTTCACTTCGATACTAGGCTTTAATTGAACAATCAAATTGAGAAGTAGAAAAATAAATAGAAGCACAGTTCCAGAAGTGCTAGGAGTCTTCCCTCCAGGGAAATTACTAGGCCTCCAACCTCAGCCCCTACGTGTACATATTCCATGGCCCGTTACATTAATATGCAACTGAAAATCCAAAATAGAGAACTTGGGAAAAACAAAAAATAATTTTTGTATGAGCCTCTCGGCTGACAACGACCCAAGGACTGTTCAGCGGCCCAGACACCTGAGGAGGAATGACAGTCCACGAGAAAGTCTTCTGGAGCAACAGCCACCAGGATACCGCCGGCAGCACAGCACGCGGGACTCGGCGTTCCCCTTCCCTGCAGATCACCTTCTCCCTCGTTGGAATCAACCACTGCACCGAGATCTACTCATGAAGTAGAAACTTCTTTATGGGGTCTGGCAGAGGCAGTGAAGGAATCAGATGAAGCCGGTATTTGCCAAGAGTTCTTCTCACAGCCACACGGCACAAACTCAGCAAGGTTCTGGGAACACCTGGAGGTCACAGGAAGAAAGGGAGGGACAGAGGAAGGTTAATTCTATCCTAGCTCTAGAGAGCAAAGGCAGCTGGGACTGGCAGCCAGAACTGCACAAATGCTCACTACCAACTTCAAAATGCTCAGTGAGACACAAAGTGATGGCTTTTCCCGATGGATGAAGAGAGGAGGCCCCAGGGAGGAAGGTCTTCTAATCTGCTCCTACTGTTGAAGGAAGGAGCAAAACCTTTACAGCCTCACTAACCCAGGCATCTGCTCCCTGGGTCGCAACTTGACCACGTTTAATGCACTAGACAAAGAAATCAGAGTGGACTATTGAAGGTCCTGGAAGGTGCAAGCCACTGGCACCCAGCCTCTTTCAGCCTCTTCTCTTGGTCAAACCCTGAAGCTCCACAAGAACCTAAGGAACATGGGCAGAGCAGTACCTGAGGGGCACGGGCTGACGACTTTGCTCCCAATGAAAAGAGCGCAGCCAAGTTCTGCCTCAGTTGTCGGGGAAGCTGATGAGTGGAACGGTCATGAAAGCAAGCTGCTTTTTCTATCAGTATGGTTCCCAGCTGACCATTAACTATTTGTGGGAAGGCTACACAGGAGCATGCTTTAATGAACTGGTTTAGGGAAATCGAGTAACAAAACACAATGAATTTCGTCCTTTGAGAAGCAGGAGGAAGGAAGAGGTTATCAACTTGGATGTCTGGAGACCCAGTCTGGGAGCAGTGGGAGAGGGAGACGTGTGGGCAGGAGGTCAAAGAGGACACACGAAGTTAGTCTCTGAGTCCCAGAGAGAACCTCAGATAACAAGACCAAGCCACGGATCAATTCCAATCTCTCATGCTATTGATGCATTAATCGTTAAAAAAATCCTTCTTCATAAATAAGCAGACTAGGAACTTTATTGTAACAAAACTGAGGCTTATCACACAATCCAAAACAGCGATACTTGAGTGGAACTGAAGAAAGGAAAGTAAGGAACCCTAGAAAGCCACTTACAATTTGTTTTAAGGGCTCATTTAAAAACCAGGCATAAAAGAAGTCACTGTCTGTAAGAATCTGGGGCCAAAAAGCAGAGCAAAACGATAAAGAGAATATAATTCTAGGCCAGGGCAATGGCTCATGCCTGTAATCCTAGCACTTTGGGAGGCCGAGGCAGGCAGATCACTTGAGCCTAGGAGTTCAACATAAGCCTGGGCAACACAGCAAAATCTTATCTCAACAAAAAATACAAAAATCAGCTGGGTATGGTGTGCGCCTATGGTCCCAGCTACTTGGCAGGCTGAAGTGGGAGGATCACACAAGCCTGAGGAGGATACGGCTACAGTGAGCCATGATTGCACCACTGTACTCCAGCCTGGGTGACAGAGCGAGACCCTGTCTCAAAAAAGGAAAGAGAGACAGAACATAATTCTAGGAGTTCTGACAACACACATGTACTTTTAGAGATTTCCTGATATCGATTCTTGGTATCCAGGAATTTAAAAAGAGAAGATCAATCTGAATAACCGTCTGGAAAATTGCGAGTGCTAACTGAAGATTTTGGCCAAGTGCTCAGTTATAAGGTTTTTTGTTTTTGTTTTTTGTTTATTGCTACATCTTGATTCATTCAATCAACCCAGCCCACAAGTCAGAGCTGAACTCAGGCCACTTACTTCTGGCCTCTTTAAAGATCTGCAAGGCCTCAGGGTCCACCTTTCTTCTTCCTCTGGACTCTGGACCCAATGACTCCCACTTCACCAGATTCAGGTTGGCTCCAAACTCTACCAGCAGGCTCACAAAGGCTGCCTCACAGCCATGACGCAGGACGGCATCCATGACGCACCCAGGAGAGCCTCTGTAGAATCCCTGTGTGTTGACAGGACCATTGCAATTGAAGTCAGGGTTCGCTCCAGCCAGAAGGAGCAGCCGGAAGCACTGGAGGTTGTGGTAGGCTGCACTGATGTACAAGGGGCAGACCACCAAGGAGGTGAGCCGACGGGAGAATCGGGGCTGAACGTCAGGAGTCAGGTGGTGGTTGACATCAACGTCAGCCCCGTACCTGCAAGGAAGAAAGGGGAAGTCAGACTGTGCAGGGGACCGACCACAGCCCACAGATCCCACACCAGGGGCTACAGGAGACTTCACAGATCAGATTGAGTGGGTGACTCCAGGTGCTACAGGAGACTCCACAGATTAGATAGATTCGTTACATCCAGTGAGATAAGGTAGCAGGAAAGAACTTGGAATCCCTGCACATACAGTAATTCCTAAGGGAAGTCTCCTTCAAATCTTTAAAGGTCCAGTAATCTCAAGGCTATTTAAACTATTTCAGAGCAAAGAAAAAGAAGAGAAACTTCCAAATTCACCTGATGAAACTGGCACAATAACTCCAAAACCCGACAAAGGCCAAAGCATAGGAAAAACTACCAACTAATTGCATTTATCAGTATCAATTTTAAATCTTCAATAAAATATTAGCCAAAGAGAATCCTAAAGCATGTTAAGAAAGCAATATACCATGACCTCATGGGAGTTATCCCAAGAAGGCACACAGGTAGTTCCAATATTATAAACACTATGAATATAATCAAATGTAAAACGAGGCTGAGGGGAATTTCCTCTGATTATCTCTGCATATGCAAAATAATGAAAAAAAAAGGAGGGCATATGACAAAACTTAAGAGCTGTGCATGTTTGAAAATGCTCAATAAAACAGAAAGTGATGGCTTTTCCTTAACATGATAATACATATTTCCTCAGGCCAGAAGTCAGTATATCATTTAACAGGGAGAGGCTAGAAGCACTCCTGCCAAAGCTGGATCGAGACAGACTGCTGCTTTCCAGCCTCCTAATGAACATGGTGTTAAAGGCACCCCGTGCAATTAGTCAAGAGAAACAATTAAATGCATAAGATTGGAAAATAAGAGGTAAAAAATTTCCTATTTTTAGAGGATACGACATGTCTGAAAAGCCCTAAATAATATGGAAAAACTAACAAGCAATGAGATAATTTATTGAAGTAACAGGTTGTAAAACCAATAGCCTTCATATAAAAAGAAAACTCCATTTATGATAGCAAAATAAATTTTACAATGACGTATCTAAGCATAAACTTCACAATAAATATCTAAAATTTGCATAAGGTAAATAATAAACTATTACTGAACTGAACAAAGGTAGACCTGAGAGAATGGAAAGACACGGCACAGTGCTGAGTAAGACTCAACATTGTCAAGATAATTCCCCCTAAATTTATTTTGTAAATGAAAATATCATTACTAGAATAAGTTGATTACAAACACAAATAAATAAAAACAGCATCCCTGGAGCTGCATTAGTTGATTTATAAAGTTCATCTGTAAGATCAAACAAGATGAAAAAGCAATAATGTAGGGTGGGAGGTAGCCACACCATGAGTGAAATTTACTATAAAGGCTAAAAATAAAACTGTGGTGTTGGTATGTGAACGAAACTGACAGAATAATGGAACTTTACAGAAAATCTTGAAATGGGCCAAACTGCATATAGAAATTTCATATATAAATAAAGGCAGCATCTCAAATGAGGGAGGGATGTGGACGTTTTAATAAGTGTTTTTTGGGATAACTGGACATCCATATGGAAGAAGGTAAAAGTAAATCCATTCACCATAGCATATACCCGAATAAATTCCAAATGAATCAGAATTTAAAACATGAAATATGAAACCATGCAAAAACTAGAAAAAAAACCTCTAAGTAAAATTTGCCTAATTCTGACACAAAATCCACAACGAAAATGTTTTTAACATAAAAATTTTGAAAAGAAAAACTTTTGCATGGCATAAGCATGACATAATAATATAAGCAAAGTAAAGCAATCAGTGAAAAATGGGGGAAATGTTACAAAGGGTTAATATCCCTAACATATAAAGAGCTTCTAAAAGAAAAAGACAAATAGCCCTGTAGAAAAATTAGAGAGATGGGGACAGGCACAGTGGCTCACGCCTATAATCCCAGCACTTTGGGAGGCCAAGGCAGGCAGATCATCTGAGGTCAGGAGTTTGAAACTAGCCTGGTCAACACAGCGAAACCCTGTCGCTACTAAAAATATAAATGTTAGCCGGGCATGGTGTCACACACCTGTGATCCTAGCTACTCAGGAGGTTGAAGCAAGAAAATTGCTTCAACCTGGGAGGCAGAGGTTGCACTGAGCAGAGATGGTGCCACTGCACTCCAGCCTAGGCAACAGATTGAGACTCCATCTCAAAAAAAAAGAAAAAAGTTAGAGAGATGGACAGAAAGGGCTCTTAGCCACAGGAAAAGACACTCAGCCTCACTCAGAACAGAAATGCAAATTAAAACTATTCTGAGATATCACTTCTCACCTATCAGATTGGGAAAAATCCAAAAATTTATTGACCAGCCTTTTAGAAAACAGAAAGTCTCACTCATTGTTTGAGCAATAAAAAGTAAACACTCCCTCTATGGAGGGGGAAAATCTGTCAATCACTAGCAAAATTACATATGCATTTAACCTGTCAATCAATCACAATTCTCAGGATCTATTTCCAAAATACATCTGCAAAACTATGAAAAAAATGTATGCACAAGGCAATTCGTTAAAGCACTATCCATTAACAGCTGGAGACATGTCCACTAACGGGACTACCTGAATGAACTGCGGCTCATCTGCACAATGCAGCACCTCACAGCTCTAAAAAGGAGTGAGAAGGGCTGGTATACACTGCTCCGGAACGGCCTCCAAGCACAGGAAGAGGGGGAGGAAGCAGGACAGTGAGAGTGGACAGTCCACTACTGTTTCTATGGGGGAGCAGGCTGCAGTGTGCTTATGGTAAACCATGGAATTTTTTAATGGTTATCTACTGGGAAGGGAGAGAACAGGATAGAGACAAGGATATAATCTAGACTTCCAAAAATGTGTACCTTGGCCAAGCATGATGGCTCATGCCTGTAATCCCAACGCTTTGGGAGGCCAAGGCAGGCAGATCACTTGAGGCCAGGTGTTCGCTAGCCAATATGGCAAAACCCAGTCTCTACTAAAAACACAAAACAAAATTAGCTGAGCATGGTAGTATATACCTGCAGTCCTAGCTACTCAGGAGGCTGAGGCATGACAGTCACTGAACCCAGGAGGCAGAGGCTGCAATGAGCCAAGATTGTGCCACTGCACTACAGCCTGGGCAACAGAGCAAGACTGTCTCAAAAAAACAATTTATACCTTGTTTTATTTGACTTTGGAACCATATAAATTTTTTATGTTGTAGAACAAAATTAAGTAAAAAGCAATCCTTAAAAGTTGAAAGCAGCTGGGCGCAGTGGCTCATGCCTATAATCCTAGCACTTTGGGAGGCAGAGGCAGGCAGATCACCTGAGGTCAGGAGTTTGAGACCAGCCTGACCAACTTGGTGAAACCCCATCTCTACTAAAAATACAAAAATTAGCTAGGCGTGCTGGCCAGCACCTGTAATCCCAGCTATTCGGGAGGCTGAGGCAGGAAAATCGCTTAAACCCAGCGGGGGCAGAGGTTGCAGTGAACCGAGACTGCACTACACTCCAGCCTGGGCAACAGAGTGAGACTCCGTCTCAAAAAAAAAAAAATTTTTTTTTAAGCAAAAAGAAACACATGAACTCAATCAGGTATCCAGCTGGTGCCATAGTGCACTGCCCACAAGGACGCCTTTCTTTTCAGGCACACTAAACATCCAGACTCCCGTGATTAGCACAGACCACTCCCAGCGTCAGGTTCGCTTGGAAGGCCCCACAGCTTGCTGGCGGGGCAGCGTCACACAGCTCTCCACATGGGCAGGCACACGGCCATGAGCAAGGTAACCCCTAGGCTGCCCCTCCTGACCCCCAGCAGCAGCCTGGATGGGAGGAAACAAATCTCACACAGGGCAGCTGCAGGAGCCACTTGACTTAGAAGCCTCATTGTCTACCAAAGCCAAGCTCTAAATGACTCCACTGACGTTACTTGCCCTCGTCACTCTCCTCAGAGATGACCAAATACACTGCTCTCTATCAGGCATTTAGGGTTCTTCCAGGCTAAGTGTAAACTCCTAATCATTTTTACTCTGAACAGGGATCAGCCAATGAGGGGGCCCTGGCTCCCAGAATCCTGGCAAAGTGAGGCCACCTGTCAAGAATGGCTACCTGGCGTGAGGTATAAGAGCACAAACAGGCCAGGAGCCATGTATGGGAAGGGGCCGCAAAAGGAGGCTGGCTGGTGCCACACAGGGGACAACATGGCCAACACAGGTAGTGTGTGAAGGGGCAGGGGAGCCAGGTTCTCACTGGTGAAAAGAAGAAACTAGGAAGAACCTTGTGGCGTTAGCCTGGATTAAGAGTAGCCCGGTGAACTCCTGTCAATGTATATAAAGAAATATAGGCTGGACACAGTGGCTCACGCCTATAATCCCAGCACTTTGGGAGGCCAAGGCAGGCGGATCATGAGGTCAGAAGTTCAAGACCAGCCTGACCAATATGGTGAAACCCCATCTCTACTAAAAATGGAAAAAAAATAGCCAGGCGTGCTGGTGCACGCCTGTAATCCTAGCTCCTTGGGAGGCTGAGGCAGGGAAATTACCAGAACCAGGGAGGTGGAGGTTGCAGTGAGCCAAGATCACATCACTGCACTCCAGCCTGGGTAACAGAGCGAGACTCTGTCTCAAAAAATAAAAAAATAAATATAGACAAAAATGTGGAATGTACATACAACCTTAGCTTGGTCCAGGAGGAGGGTGTGAAAACAGTGACACCCTAAAAGCAACAGGCACTCCTAGCATCCAGATATAGGTTTCTGCACACCATTCTTCACTAAAAGAAACCTTGAAGAAATGACTTATTCCAGGACTGAGACAGTCAAAGTGCAAGATGAGCCTGGAATATCTTGTTCCGTGAGAAAGGAACTACTCACAGAATGGTAAGAACATGTCAAAAGGACAGAGACGGCTTGAGACAGCTATCAGCAGCCAGATCTGGGACAATATGAATTTCAAATTAAGTAACAATAATAATGAATTATAACTCATTGAATAATATCAGAAACCATGAGTCTATACTAACAAATAAATGAATGATTAAAAATCTGAGATGAACAGGATATATACATGGTTGCAGAGCACCTCTCCACAGAATCCTAATTACAGAGAGAACAGGAATAGCTTTACAGTACCAAAACATGGCAGGCACCATCTTCATCAAGTAACGGAACTGAGTATCAGCAGTAATGGACACACTGAGATCACATGCAGCCTGACGGAGGGAATGCAAACACAACCTCACTTCAAGATTCCTGCCCAAAACGCATTAGTGACTCTAATCTGAGTAAACATTAGAGTCAGCACCTGTTTTCTTGAGCTTTCATCAGCCTCACACGGTCCCGCAATGTCTCACAGATTCATCACCACCAAAGCATTTCATTTGAAAATAGGAAAGGGCAGTATGTGGAGAGCAGCGCTGGCAGGGCCAGAACACACAGGGCGTGGGAAGGACAGAACAGCGTGATCTTTCATGCCGCAATCACAGCGCTGGCCAACAGGAACGGCCGGCAACCAAGCTTTCCAATCGCCTCCTCAGCACCATCCTGAGTATCCACAGAAACGTTCCCCTGGAACCGAAACAGCTGCTTTCAGGCAACATAGGCCTGAGGACGAGTACATGGACCAACATGCTCACATGACAATTTAGCTTCCACAACAAATACAAACATCACTCTCTCTCCAAGGCATTCTAGGAGTGACAGGGGAAGCATTCTAAAACACACAGAACCAACAAGAAATTCATATTTCATTTCATACACCCAACCAATTAAGCAAAGGAAAACTAGATCTCAAGCAGTGATGGCTTTTTTCTCCTAATTCTTAGTGAAAATCTTCCAAAACATTTGTAATGTTGGGCAATATGACAATCTGGTATAAGCTGAGCTGTGGGAAAGATAGCCCTTCATCCACTCATAAAAATATACTGGATGAGATCCAGTTAATTTTAATCCTGAATTTTTTCCAAATTCTTCTATTGCGTTTAGTATCACTGTCAAGGAACCACTGGGAGAACTCAATAAATCAATATAACTTTTCACATACAGAAAGACCATTCTGTACCTTTTCTCTAAAATATGAGCAATATATACCAAGGGAATTTACAAATCACAAAATGGAGGTGACTTATAAGGGACAGAAAATTGCAATCGTGAAAGATGAGAGCCCTGTCTAAGAGGGAACTGGCACAGGGAAGGCAGAGCAAAGTTATTTCCAGATAACATCGCTGTTCAGTAACTTAACCACATCACTCTACCCTCCAACAGTCAATTATCTTGGAATTTAGACTATAGGAAACCTTTTAATAGAATAATATATGTTCTTGGTACTGCCTTGTAAAAGTAATGTCCTGTGCTCCAGTGAGGGAGTAAGATATCTTAGTAATGTTTTCACAAGAAGGGCATCTGTGTACATACTTCTCGGTCAGCCCACAGGTAACAAAGCACATGTGCATCATGAATTGACTGAAATGCCCAAAGGGATTTCTGGAACCCAGATGGAATTTCACTGATTGATCCTACTCAAAAACACTTTCAAATTAATAGCTTACATTCTCCAAGACGCTGAGGACGAGCATGGGACTGAGGTAGCTTAATCAGATTAGAAATCCTTAAAAAGAGGAAAAAAGCCCCACAGCTTTAGCATCCTCTAACATAACAACCTTACCACTCTCATTTCTTTATCCTCCCAAAAGCCAAGTGTGTAGCTATGTAATTTATAAAACCGGAAAAGCGGCCGGGTGCTGTGGCTCACGCCTGTAATCCCAGCACTTTGGGAGGCTGAGGCGGGCGGATCAGAAGGTCAGGAGATCGAGACTACCCTGGCCAACATGGTAAAACCCCGTCTCTACTAAAAATACAAAAATTAGCTGGGCGTGGTGGCACGCGCCTGTAATCCCAGCTACTCAGGAGGCTGAGGCAGGAGAATTGCTTGAACCCGGGAGGCAGAGGTTGCAGTGAGCCGAGATCGCGCCACTGCACTCCAGTCTGGCGCCTGGTGACGGAGCGAGACTCTGTCTCAAAAAAAAAAAAAAAACCGGAAAAGCTTATTCTCAGTGCCTAATTTAAAAACCATGTTCTGTGCTGGGTAAAGGGAATGCCAGGTCCCTGCTCCTCAGAAGCGACTGGGCTGTAGCCTCTAACAACAGAACTTACCTAATCCTTTCCGATACGGAAACACTTCCCTGAGAACCAGCTACCTCAACTGCACCCTGTCCAAATGCAGAGCAATTTGGTCTCCAGAGTAAGGGAGGGAAAAAAGCATCTTTGCTGGAAAGAAGGCACTAGAAACATGAAAAATAAAAACACAATCTGGTTCCAAAGGGAAAAAAAGGCAACCATTAGCATGATTAAAATAAGACTGTAAAAGTAATCAAATGGAAGGTGAAAGCAACGAAAACAGAAAGTTTTCATTACAAATGAAAATAGTTACAAAACAGAAAGATAACAGAATAGACCCTAACATCAGCTACAGCAATAATGTTAACTGTATTAAAAAGCAAAAACTCCTAGACAAAGAGTTCTACACAAGTGCAAACAGAACTACTGAAACGTGCTAGGATGAAAAATATTACATAATGCCACGTAGACTGGCCTTAAATGAAACTAACAGTGCTCTTGTTTTGACAGAGCATCACACACAAGCAGGAACTTTTATGAGCTCAATTAGCATCAACATTTTCAAAACAAAACCTATTCAAAGTACAAGGGGAAAAATGGCAAAATCACAAATGTGATCAGAGACTAACAGACTTTAAATTTCTGGCAGATCCAATAGCAAGAAAATGTAAAAAAAAAAAAAAAGAGAGAGAGAGAGAGAGAGTCAACCTAATTTAGGTTAACAAAGTATAATACGTAAATAAAACACCCACGGTTGTGTACTTGTTTCAGGCATTCACAACAATGTAATCTGACGTTAGTAAGTAACAATAATAAGCCAGCAGAGCGGTGCACACCTGCAGTGTCAGCTACCAGGAAGGCTGAGACTGGAGGATCACCTGGACCCAGGAGTTTGAGGGTGCAGTGAGCTGTGATCACACCACAGCACTCAGGCCTGGGCAACAAAGGTAGACCCCATCTCAAAAACTAAACTAAACAAAAATAGTAACTTCTTTAAAATTCAAAGAATCCCCAAAATCAAAACTGTATGGTCCGTATCATCTGAGCATCACATAATAAAAGTGTTATTAAAACCTTATCTTCCATAACTCTAAGAACAAAGAGGAAAGCCACTTCAATTACAGCTCCTTAAAAAATAAGGAAAAAGTTTACAGAGGATGGTCAAAACCATAGTAAAAGGTTAAGTTTAACCTTATAAGTTTTCATTCTTTTTTTTTTTTTGAGATGGAGTCTCACTCTGGAGTGCAATGGCACAATCTTGGCTCACTGCAACCTATACCTCCCGGGTTCAAGTGATTCTCCTGCCTCAGCCTCCAGAGCAGCAGGGATCACAGGCGCTTGCCACCACACTTGGCTAATTTTTTTTTTTGTATTTTTAGTAGAGACAGGGTTTCACCATCTTGGCCAGAATGGTCTCGATCTCTTGACCTCGTGATCCGCCTGCCTTGGCCTCCCACAATGCTGGGATTACAGGCGTCCACCAAAGTTTTCATTCTTAATCAAAAAAAAAAAAAAAAAAGACTAAGCATTCAACTCAAAAGGGAAAAAAATGAAAAATCAGAAAAAGATAAAAGCAGATATAAGGGAACACGTAGGCAGAAAAACAGAGAGAGCTGATAAAGCCAAGAAGCAGCTCTTTACAAAGACCAGCAAAACAGGCGACTCATCCAACAAAGCAAATTCTAAACAGAGAAAAACTGCAAATACAGAGAAGAAAAGTGAAGTGGCCGCAGGAGCCTGGCAGCCAGGAGCCCCAAAGTACTGACCTGATGAGAGCCTTCAGGATGTCAGCCCTGCCCACACGAGAAGCATGGTAGACAGGGGTGCTGCGATGGTGCCGGCTTCCGTTGGGGTCCGCGCCTGCTTCGAGAAGGATCTGGGCACTCTCTAGGTGCCCGTTCACCACAGCCACATACAGGGCCGTCTGTCCTTTCACGTCCACCAGATCCACCTCAGCCCCCTTCCGGATAAGGAAGTCCACACAGTTCCCATGGCCTGCCGTGGCCGCAATTCGCAACGGTGTGCAGGGGAGCCAGCCACAGCACCAGACAGACTTCTCGTTGATGCGGCTGCAGGGGGAACACAAGGGGGCTCATGAGATGCTGCCCCAGGACAGGGGCAGGCTGCACTGCCCCCCTCACCCTGGCCCACAGTCAGACTCCGAGGAGGTGACTGACATAGTCCCCCATGGTTAATAACACCTCCAGTTAATGTGCTCTGCCTTCTGAAATGCTTTCACACCTTTCCCCTGTGGAACCTGGGCATGGCAGGGCAGGGCAGGCATTACCAGCCCCATTCCAGAGACAGGAAACTCGAGGCATCGGCAGAATGATCAGCACCAATACTAAGATCCCTAGTTCTCAGATTTCCTGACTGCTATCTGAAGTGTCTTCCTCTACACAGGTGGAAAGGGTCTGCCTGGGAGGCAGTGCCGAATGAACAGCGCACTCACCCAGCAGTCTGGGTCAGGCCGCTCTTCCCCAGTTACCACGTGTGATGGCTTGAGGCTGGGCTCTCTCTGGACCTCAGCATCCTCACCAGGACTAGGTGACTATGTAGGCCCCTCAACCTCTAACACTGCACAAATGATGGCCTAAAGGATCGCTAAGGTGGCATGGGGGCTACACCCCAGGCCAACAGCTGCAGAGGAACCTGTCCAGACTCAGCTCTCAGATGTCGCAATCAGACTGCAACTGCCTGCCCCAACCACCAACTCAGCAAGGCAGCAACCACAACCAGTTCACAGCGAGCTCCTGGTGTAACTGAGAACAAAGCTCAGGGGCCAGAGCACCAAACCAGGCCCCGGGAACATGCAGGAGCAGCTCCGCAAGCCAGCCGTCCGGGCTCCGCCGCCAGCTGTGCCCAGGCTCTGACTGCACAGGAAAGTCAAGGGAGGAATGCTCCAGGAACTCATCACCAAAGAAGGGACAAATAGCAACAGGAAAACGTAAAGAAACAGAGACGCCCTGGACCTGAGTAAAGGAAGAAGAATAAACACTGCTGGGAAAAGCAATAGGAAAGACTTGGTCTGAGGCCTCACTGAACTCTACCTCATTCTACTGTTACATCTGCAAGTTTAATTCAGGTTTGCTTTGGGCTTGCGTCATCCACATTAAATATTTGCACGTGACCCATCCATCTTCATCTGACAGTCCTTTCTGGTATTTTTCTTTTAAAAACTGATACTTTTCTGATGAAATACCACTAAGACACTAGAAGGAAATGAAGAAACATATTCCTGTACTGTTAGAAATCCTTTTTTTGAAAACTATCCAAAGAAAAGTGGTGGCATGAGTCTCGGCACCAACATGTAGGCATTGCTTCTGTCAACGCACTGCCATTTGGGTCCTGAAGGAAAAGCAAAACACAAAAGCAACACGGACAGGTCCTGGCTGCAGCTAGGACCCCAACCTTAAACCCGCAGAAGAATCAGAACACTCCACAGAGCAGGCAGATTCTGCTCTCCCAGGCGTCCTGAGCAGGGACAGGGAGAGGCAAGCATCAGCTGCTGTGAACGAAGGGCTGGAGCCGTTTTGTGGGGACGGGCAGAGTTTGGCAAGGCCAGGGCAGGGGACCACTGATAAGGAGAAGTAAGGAGAAAGGTGATGAGGCAAAGGGCCTAAGGCAGAGGCCCAGGTCCTGGGGGCAGATGACTGAGGGCCTGAGAAGCAGAGGAGAGGGCGCCAGGGAAGCCGGTGAAGGAAGGTGAACGTACAGAAGCACCTGAGATCAAGAGCAACAAGAGACCCAAGATGGGGCAGGGCTACCACTGAAGAGGGAAATGGTGCTGCCTTCAGGGGTGACATCAGGAGGCTGAGGCCCACAGAGGCCCAGAAGTTGCCAGAAAACACTAAAGTCAATGACAGAGCAGGACCTGAAGTCAGGTCTCCTTGCCTGCACTATCTGGCTGTCTCCTACAACTCTCACCATGTTGCCTCAGTCTCCCTTTTCCCCTTCCTCTAAAACTGGAACACATTCCTCCCAACATCAAGGTCTTTATCTGCAAACCTGACTGTGGGGCTCAGCTTCGTGCAGACCTGCAGGGCCCGAGTGCCCGGACCAGCCCCGGGGCAGCGCCGCTCACCTCCGGTAGCTCTCCTCTTGCAACAGGCTCCTTAGGGTCTGGAGGTCCCCGACGTAGGCTGCATCATGGAGCCTCGTGTCCTCACAGTGCTCCAGTGGATGATCACAAAACTGCTCCCTCAGCCACTCCTTCAGATTACGACCTGCGCTGAAGAGAGCGGCCGCTGTTAGCTCAGGGAGGCCCTACCAAGGTTAACCAAAAGGGGGTGCCATCTGCAGCAAGCCTTCCCTCTCCCAGCTACGGGGTACATTCAAATGCTCAAGAAATAAATCACAAGCTGGGCATGGTGGCACTCCTATAATCCCAGCTACTCAAGAGGCTGAGGCAGGAGGATCACTTGAGGCCAGGAGCTCCAGACCAGCCTGAGCAACACAGCAAGACCCTATCTGTAAAAACAAAAAGAGAAAATAGTAGAAACTTTCCCTTATAAAACTAGCACATTCCTGACACCAACCCTGACAAGATTAATTTTTTAAAAGTTGGTGAGGCCCAGGAATTATAAGACAAACCTACTGAAGAATACAGAAGCAAGATCCTAAAGAAAATATTTGCAGATTGAATCAATACTGTATCGAAGAATCTAGCATACAATTACTCTAATTTACTCCAAGTATTTGGGAATATCTTAAAACTGGGAAACTATGAAAGAGAACCATCGTCATCTCCTTCAATACAAAAAAAGACATAGGGCAAAACCCAAGGGCTGACTAAATGCTGCTATTTGCTACATGGATGCCTCCCTACCACGCTGCCCTGAGTAATGGCCACAGGGAGGACTGCCTAAGAAATTCATCATAAAAGTGCACTTGACCATACAGAAGTTCCACCTCAATAAAAAAGGTTAGAAATACATGTACGTAAACATAAATCCAACCCATACAATGAAGACTATAAAACTCAAAGACAACACAAAAGAACAGAATTAAGTAGCAAAAACACACCATGCACTTGGATAAAAAGATTCAATATTTAAGGAATTTTAAATAAAGTATGAACCATTTCTTTGGAGTTTTGTTATCAGATGTCACAAAAAATATTCTGAAGTTTATCTGAAAATATAAATAAGGGAGAAGAACTTTTCTGGTTTTTTTAGTGAGTTACAGAGAAAAAGCCCTACCCTACTGGGTAACAGAACGCTCATCAAAATAAAGATTAATAAATCAAATCCACGCCCAGAAAGACCTCAGTACAAACAACTCAAAACCAGCACCCTTCATTGTGCTGCACTTCCCTTTATCAAGCTCCAGAGAGAACTGTGTTTTTTACAAACTGAAGGTCTGTGGCAACCCTGTATTTATCCAACAGGATGGGTTCATTTTGTGTCTTCCGGGTCACAATCTGGTAATTCTTAGAATATTTCAAACTTTTTCATTATTATTTTATCTGTTACGGTGATGAGCGATTTGTGATGTTACTACTGTAATCGTTTTGGGGGGCCACAAACTGTGCGCATATGAGACAGCATGCTTAATCCATCCACGTGGTCTGTGTTCTGACTGCTCCACCAACCAGCCGCTCCCTGTCTCTGTCTCTCTCTCTCTCCCTCCCTCCCTCCCTCCTCAGCCCTCCCTGTTCCCCAGACACAGTATTGAAATTAGGCTAATTAATAACCCTACAATGGCTTCTGAGTGTTCAAGTTAAAGAAACGGTCATACATCTCTCACTTTAAATTAAAAGCTAGAAATGATTAAGCTTAATGAGAAAGGCACATATAAAGCTGAGAAAGGTTGAAAGCTAGGCCTCTTGTGCCAAACAGCCAAGTTGTGAATGCAAAGGAAAAGAGCTTGAGGGAAATTAAAAGTGCTACCCTGTGAAGAACACACAATTTGTAAGAAAGCAAAACAGCCTTATTGCTGATATAAAATCTGAGTTGTCTGGAGATACTATCGAACCAGCCACAACATTCCCTTAGGCCAGAGCCTAATCCACAACAAGGCCCTAACTCTCTCCAACTCTATGAAGCCTGAGAGAGCTGAGGAAGGTGCAGAAGCAAAGTCTGACGCTAGCAGAGGTTGGTTCAAGAGGTTTAGAGAAACCATCTCCATCACAAAAAAGTACGAAGGGAAGCAGCAAGTGCTGACGTGGACATTGCCGCAAATTATTCAGAAGACACGGCTAAAAGATAACTGGTGAAGATGGCTAAACAACAGATTTTCAAGGTAGAAGAAACAGGCTTCTATTTGAAATAAGATGCCATCTAGGACTTTCACAGCCAGAGAGAAGTCAATGCCTAGTGTCAAAGCTTTAAAGGGCAAGCCGACTCTTGTTAGGGGCTAACGCAGCTGGTGACTTTTAGCTGAAGTCAGTGCTCACTCACCATTCCAAAACTCCTTCTGCCTGTGCACTAAAAACAAAATAACAAAGTCCAGGTGGCAGCACATCTGTTCACAGCATGGTTTAGTGAATATTTTCAGCCCACTGTTGAGACCTACTACTCAGAAGATTCCTTTCACAACAGTACTGCTGGCTGACAAAGCGCCTAGTCACTTATGAGCTCTCATGAAGATGTACAAGATTCATGCTGTTTTCATGCCTGCAAACAGCCTGTGGATCAGGGAGTCATTCTGACTTTCACGTGTTAAGATCATTTAATGCGATTTGTAAGGCTACTGCTGCCATAGATAGTGGTTCCTCTGATGGACCTGGGCAAAAATGAATTAAAAACCTTCAGGAAAGGATTCATCAATCTAGATGTCATTTAGAAAGTTTGTGATTCATGGGAGGAGTTCAATATATCAACTTTAACAGGGGTTTAAAAGAAGTTGATTCCCACCTGCATGGATGACTTTGAGGGGATCAAGACTTCAGTGGAGGAAGTACCTGCAGATGTGGTGGAAATCACAAGAGAACTAGAATTACAGCCTGCAGATGTGACTAAATTACTGCAATCTCATGATAAAACTTGAATGGATGAGGAGTTGTTTCTTATGGATGAGCAAAGAAAGCGGTTTCTTGAGATGAAATCTACTCCTGGTGAAGATGCTGTGAACACTGTCAAAACGACAATAAAGGATTCAGAAGGCGATATACGCTTCACTGATAAAGCAGCAGCAGGGCTGAAGAAGACTGATTCCAATTCTGAAAGAAGCTCTACTGTGGGTAAAATGCCATCAAACAACATCTCATGCTACAAAGAAATCTCATGAAAGGAAGAGCCAGTCGATATGGCAACTTCATTGTCATCTAATTTAAGAATTACCACTGCCCCTTCGTAAGTCAGGAGCCATCAATACTGGAGCAAGAATCAGCAAAAAGATTGTGACTGATAGCTCAGATGATGGTGAGCATTTTGCAGCAATATTTTTTAACTAAAATGTGTACATTTTTAGGCATAATGGTATTACTGAACTCTTAATAGACCATAGCATCATGGAAACATAACTTATATATGCACTGGGAAACCAAAAAATTCACGTGACTTGCTTTATTGCAGCATTCACTTGACACAGTGTTCTGGAACTGAGCACACACTATCTCCAAGGTATACCTGAAATTATAAACTGATACCAAAATAAGCGAGAACATAAGAGTATTCAACAATGGCATCTGTATCATTAGGTACTTATTTGGAAATACTGAGTTATTCACCTGACATCATAACCCAAAATAAACTCCTGAAGATTTATGTTTTGTAAAAATAGTTACACAGCTTCGCATGTATGTAACAAGCAAGATTCAGACTGCTTGGATTCAAGTCCCTGCCCTGCCATGCTGTCCTAGAGTGAGACCGGACATGCAGGTATAAAGCACACCCTCCATAAGGGGCTCTTCCAGATGCTGAAATTTTTTTATATTAAAATCAAATCTCTTTTGAGTCCTACTGTAGACGAGACTCAACCACAGGTACAAAAGGGTGATGAGGAAGTGTCCTTGCCCTCCAGGATTTGACTCCATTGGGTTGCTCACGCTGATCCCACAACCAGGCTAGCCACAAAACAAGCAGGCATGAACAGCTCTTTATGCCACTATCTCAGTCTTCCTTCAGTAACTATCCTCCCCAGTAATTAAGCCCACAGTTGTGGTTACCACAGAGTGAAAAAGTTCAAAGTAGGAGTGGGAAAGATTCAGGTATAAGGCAATAACCAACAGGTAAATAGCAGCCACAGGAGTTTTGCTGAGCTCTCTTCTGAGCCCCCTCTGCTGGTCTCTGTGCTATCCATTTCTGGCCCATTTCAAAAGTAGCCCCAGAATCTTTCCCCAGCTCCAGATTCAAAAGCAACTTCAAGTTTGTGTTTTGCTGACCAACTATTCTAATAACAACACAACTGCCCCAGGATAGCACTTAAGCTTCAACTGAAAATCTGTTGCCCCTCCACCCCAGGCTCAAAACACACTGAATAACAAAACAGCAGTGCATGAGGATATAAAAAGGAGCCCTCGGTTGGGCACAGTGGCTCACGCCTGTAATCCCAGCACTTTGGGACAGAGGCGGCCCGGATCACAAGGTCAAGAGATCGAGACCATCCTGGGCAACATGGTGGAAACCCCATCTCTACTAAAAATACAAAAATTAGGTGGGCATAGTGGCACATGCCTGTAGTCCCAGCTACTTGGGAGGCTGAGGCAGAAGAATCGCTTGAACCGGGAGGCGGAGGCTGCAGTGCACCAAGATCACACCACTGCAACTCAGCCTGGGCAACAAGAGCTAAACTCTGTCTCCAAAAAAAAAAAAAAAGAGGAGCCCTGTGCAGCCGCCAAAGCCAGTGTTTCTTTCCCAGGACCCCTCTCTATGCTGGGAAGTAGCTGTTAGTCCTCTTTTTCCCACGGAACACCTCTCATTCCGTCTCTCACTCTCACATGGGATGACATCCTAGACCCTAAGGTCCTGGCTGTCTCTGAAGTCAAAGTCAATGCCAACCAAAGCCCAGGGTGGTGGATGCTTTGTCTGGCTTGTTCTGGTCACTGCAGTTTCCTCCGCTGGGTCTAGCCAACAGTAGGTCTTCAACAGAAGTCTCTTAAATGATTGGAAGGAGGTGGGGAGGGAGGGAGGGATGGAAAAGCCTATCAGCACCAGTTTCCAAGTCAATCTTTTGAGGTTTTTAACAAATTTCTTGGTTTATTACTAAGGAGAGGAACCCCTCCAAAGGCAAATAAATATAGGCATGTAAAGCCCAGAGCACGTGAAACCATTGGCGCGAATGCCAAACTCAGAAATCCAGCAAGAAGGGACTCCTACCACACCACCGGGAAAGAGGAACGTGTCCTGACCGCTTCCTTCACATGTGCGTGGTAGGGGCACTTCAAGGTGGAGGACAGGATAAGTAGCATAGTTATTTTGGATGGTGAATGTGAGCCTTTCTAACTGCCTCCTTTGCGGGTGGGCCAAAGGCCCCTGGACATGCTGTGTCACTGACGAGCTCGCTGGAGATGGCGTCCCGGTTGTCTCTGGGGGTGGGAAGGCTGCCCCGCTGTACCACCGGTCACGTCGTGGGTGGCAGAAGGGTGAAAAGATGCCCGCCCTCCGGGAGGCTTTCCTGATCCGTGCACTCAGAGCTGGAAGGTGGCCCGCATCCCACTTTTGCAGTTGGGTCATTATCAAATCCGTATCGGCTAACCGGAGAGAAGTTACGAGCAAGTTCCACCGGAAAGAAAATCTAGCGCGGGGACTGCACTTGAGGCTGAGGAGCCGACAGCGCGTCCGTGGTGGGGCCGCCCCGCAGGACGAGCCGCGCTGACCCCCGACCCCGGCCTGCGGGAAGCGGCTCCCTGGCTGCCCCGTGGGCCCGGCCAGCCCGGGACGAGGACGCAGGGCCTCGGCAGGGACGCCAGAGCCAGCCCTCGCCATCCCCACACGCCCCGCGGCAGCCGCGCGCACGTTACCTGCGGACCCCGGCCCCGCCCGCCCGTCTGGGCTGCCGCCCTCCGCCATGAGTGCTTCCGCCTCCGCGGCCGCCACGGTCCAGCCGCGCCCCTCAGGCAGGAAGCAGAGCCGCCCGCGACCACTTCCGGCGCCAGGGGCGAGGGGGCCGCGGCGGGGTCACGGCTTCCGGCGGGCGCGCGCCGGCCTCACTGGTTTCCGGGTCCGCGCCTCCACTTCCGGCTTCCTTGCCGAGCTGGGCGCTGGTGGGTTCCTGCGTCCGGCGTGGACTTCGCGAGTTACCGACTCTCGGGGCGCCGGCTGCGCTGTGGCTTCCCCTCATAAGAAGCCAAGGACCCGGAAAGCGCGTTGCCTGGGGCGGCAGCCTGGATCGGGTCGATCGGGTCGTCCCCGCCGCCACGGACGGGGCGTGGCTTCTGCCGGGTGTGGGCGGGAGCCCTAGCGGGCGGGACCCGGGTCTCGGCTAGGCCGGAGGGGTCCCGGCAGGTGCCCCCCGAGCCACTAGCAGGCCCGGGAGGGTGGATTCGGAGACGCGGGGAGTGGTGACGGCCCACTGCAGGGCTGAGCGTCGCAGCGTGATGTTTTGGATGAATGCTCCCCCAAATCCCTTCCATGAAGCCCGCAATCAGCTCCGCGGCTGATGATAGCCAATGGCTGACGCGAAGTTCATTGAATAAATGAATGCGTTTGTGAACAAACGAGTAACCTTCCCTGCACACTCCCAAGTTCAAATATCGCAGCGTCGTCCCACCATGAGTATTGATTTTGGTCCTTCAGCACGGATTCCCCTGGGGTCCTCCCTTCTCCCCGGCCGAGTTAGAAAGCAGGTCTCAGGCGGCGGGAGGAGGACTTACTTGTTCAAGCACAGCAGGAGACTGATAAGGAACGACTAACCCCTGCAGTCTTGGGCGTGACCTGCTGGCCCACCCTTGTGTACAACACGCCAGACAGTAGGGAAGCCGCAGGCGCAGCCCCGCAAGTGCTCCTGCTGAGGCTGGCCCTGAGTGGCCCAGATACACTGGGTGGGCCCACTTGAGTGCAGACCTGGCAGGCCCTGTGGGGGGTGGAGGCGGGAGTAGGGGTACTTCCTGCGGTGGTGTTTGGACTTGATAACAGCAGAGAGCACCGCTGGCATGAGGGACAGGTGACTCCGGTGACGACGCTGCTCCACCACAGCTGCACATCCAAACTCTTGGAGCTTCAGCAACTCCGAAGCCTGAAACCGACTCACGAGTTCGTGAATGGTGAAACGAAATGCAGTCCATCCACACAGTGGAATAGCGCCCATCCTTAGAGAGGAAGGAAATCCTGACACATGCCACAACAGGGATGACCCTGAAGACGTTATGTTCAGTGAGATAAGCCCGTCACAAAGAGACAAATACAGTGCTGTGTGATTCCACTTATGTGAGATCCCTGGAGCAGTGAAATCGTAGAATGGAGTGAGGGTTGCCAGGGGCTGGGAAAGTGGGGAATGAGGAGTTAGTGTTTAATGGGGTTGGAGTTTCAGTTGAGGAAGATGAAAACGTTTTGGAAATTGGTTACACAGCAATGTGAATTGTGAATTAACACTACTGAACTGTACATTTAAAAAAGGTTAAGTTTTACGTTCTAAATTTTACCGCAATTGCTTTATTTTTTAAAAGAGGCTCTGGTGCGGTCAGTCTGGTGTGTGGGTTGGCCGTTGGGTGGTTCAGAGCGCCCAGGTGATTCTAATGTGCAGCCAGGTGAGAGCCAGTTCTCCGAGGGCGTCTGCTGCGCTGCCTGTCTGGTTCCCGTGGGCCCACAGTGAGCGTCCCACGTGTCAGCAGCCTTTGCATCAAGGTATTGAGTGCCCCGAGCAGAGCTTCCCTCCTGTGCCTGCAGCTCCACCTCCCCTGCCACGTGTTCCCCTTGAGATCTTGCCTCATAGAAAAACCTGAGGCTGCGTGGTCCATAGTGGGGAGGTGGCCTCACACCCCTACCTCTGTGCCTCCTAAATGCCCGCAGGGTGCAGTGCGGCGTCCACAGAACCAGCAGTGCGGGAGCGAGAAAGACACATAATCACTGGCCACACTCTGCCAATACCATCACCCCCATTTCTCAGGACCCTGAGACCAGTGGGCCTGGTGCTGTCCCCAAAACCACACAGCCCACAGGTGGCTGAGCTGGGCTCACACCCAGATTGTGCAGCCCCACAGCCCGCCTCCCCCTCAGACCTCACCTCTCCAGAGCCCTTCTTCTTCCAGGTCCTCTGAGTGCAAAAGAGCCACCCACACAGGTACACTCAGTGGCCGCTGGAGATAAATCCACTTGGTCACATCACCTACAAGCCGCAGGGCCTTGCCAGTGCCATCCCAGCCAGCACACCGGCGGCAAGACCCGTGCAGGGGGCTGTCTGTTCCCCTCCGGGACCCCATGGCTCCCTCCCATATCCCCACCCCTGCATTTCCTCCTACCGTAAAATCACCCATTGCCTCCTGTTGCCTCCTGGAGGCTCGGGCCTCCCCCAGTGGCCCCAGTGGCCCCTCCGTGTAGCCTAGCCCAATCTTTCTGGCAGAAAATGTAGCAGTCTAGCTAAAGCATCAGAATGAGTAGTCCTTGATTAGAAATGCCTGTTCCAGGCATTCGTTCTAGGGAAGTACTCAGACGTGTGACAGATTCAGCTACAGTAGTACTGGTTAAGCGTCATTTTATAACAAAATGTCCAACAATGGGCCTTCTGGTTCCGGAGGTCTGAGAAGGGGCTCCCATCCCTCATCCCTCCTGTTGCAGGGAGGTGAGGACCCTGCCGGGCCTAGGTGTGCCAATGCTGCTGCTGCTCAACCCCCACGGCTATCTCTGGGAACTGGGCAGAAGATGTCACCCAGGCAGGGACCAGAAATGGGAATTTCTCCTGGTCCTAGGCCCTGTGGGCCTGTGTTTGGGGCGTCTCCTCCCAGGGGGCCTGGCCCTCTCCTTTGAAGGATCTCCTGCTTTGAAGGAAGCAGGGCACCTGAAGGTTTACCAGGTGAGGCCGTGAGATGAGGGAGGCTGGCCGAGCCTCCAGGCTTTGTCCTGGAAACACCTTTACCAGCCCCTGCCCCGCAGACCCTGTCTCAGGCCTTGGAGCCCACCTGTGGAGAGTCAGGGTGTCTGCCCCAAGCTAGGGAGCCAAATCCACCTCCTTCCAGCTGAGCCACCAGACAGGGCAAAGCCTCCAAGCATTAGCTGCCTCCCTGTAAAATGGGCTGGTAATACCTACTTTGCAGGCTTTGTAAAGACCCAAAATCCCATAGAAAGTGCCACAGGCTTCCAGGCAGAGAAAGCCTCAGCAAACAGTGGCATCAGTGCCATGGCTGCTAAATCTCACAATGGCAGGGCTTTGCTGAGTAAAGCCCGTCCCGCCTCCAGCCTCCCACCCACCCCACCTTGTCCCAAATTGAGCCCACCTTCTCTGCCCAGCTAGGAACAGAGTAGGGCTCAGGGGCAGAGGCAGTGTCCCAGCAGGCCCTCAGCTGGGCCCCGTAGGGCTGGGCAGGGTGCAGGCAGTGGTCTTCCTTGTAGCCTTCGAAGCCTTCCTCTTCCAGCCAAGTCGGCCTCTGCCTAGATGTGGTTTATCTTGGCAATGGAGGCCCCAGGGGAGGACCAGGGAGCCTAGCTTCGGGGACTGCAGAGGACAGTGTGAGCCCTGGGAGCCCTGCCAAGGCGGTGCCCTCGCCCAGTCCCCCCACAGGTGCTGTGCTGCCTCGCGTGGTGTGACCAAGAACGCCACGGGTGTCGGGAGGCCACGGTGCTCAGTGAGACTGCGCGTCCCCTGCAGGGGCCTGCGTCTCTCCAGGCAGCACCCGTGGAAGGCACCTACTATGTGCTGGTCACTGCCGCAGGGGGAGGAGTCAGAGGTGAGGAAATCTCAGTCCCAGAGCAGGGACTGGCAGCAGAGGCAGGAGATTCTTAGCAACTCCTCGGCCCCGGGGGACCAACAGCCCAGCTTGCCCAGCACTGAGCGGGCTCCAGAGCACAGGGCTGGCAGTTTTCAGAGCAGGGTGAGTGGAGACCCTGTCCCTGCCCTGAGCTCCACTCCCTGCCTGTCCTACTATGGTGCTGGAGTCTCTGAGCTGGCCCCACCATGCCCTCCTAATGCCAGGTTAACTTTTCCTGCCATACCAGTTGGTCTCTGTCACTCGGGCTCACAGACTCCTTTGTGGTCCCCTGAATGCCTGTGTATAGACTCCTGGAGGAGCCTGGGCATCTGATGCCCATCCCAAGAAGAGCCCCAACTTCCTTCCCCTCCTCCAGCTCCCAAGCTCCAGCCTAGAACATGACCCTCCAGGGCCAGCATGCTTTCCCCTGGGGTCTGCGCACAAGGCTTCCTCCCTCCCACACTCCTGTCCTGGTGACCTCTCCCTCCTCACCTGATGTCCCCCCACACCCCCTGGCAGCCTTACCCGGCCAGCTGGGGCCTTGGCTTCAGGCCCTCCCGGCAGCGTTTATCTCTCCTCACCTGACTGCAGCTGCCAGAGGAGCTGGCCTCTCTCTCCTGGCAGATGCTTAGGTTCCTGGAAAGTGGCTTCTGGTAGGAGGGGTATTTTGATTCTCTCACAGCAGCTAGCCCAGGCCTGAACCAACAGATAAAGTCTTTCAGGCTCTGAAATTGACAAACTGCCACACCAAATCACCGGGGTCCTGGGGTTCAGGGGCAAGCAAAGCTGGACACCCTCCCGTGGAGCCTACAGACCAGCGCGGAGGGGCTGAATGGCAGCCCCCAAAACAGTCCACAGCCTAAGCTCTGGAAACTGTGAATGGGCCCTTATTTGGGAAAAGCGTCTTTGCTGATGCGATTGAGGATCTCAGGATGAGATGGCCCTGGACTGAGAGGGCCAGCCCTAACCCGCTGGCAGCTGCCTTTGCAAGAGAAAGGCAAAGGCAGATTGGAGAGGGAGAAGGCGGTGTGGAGACGGGGCTGGAGACTGCAGTAATGTGGCCAGAAGCCAAGGAACACCTGGGTCCCCAGAAGCTGACAGAGGCAGGAAGGACCCTCGTGCAGCGGGCGGGGTCAGGGGGAGCGCAGCCCTGGGGACACCTGGGCTTCAGACAGGTCTGCTGTGAATTGTTTCCAAAGCCTCAGGACTCGTACATCCAGCAAAGAAACTGGAATTACAGTCGCTCCAGGCTGAAGACCAACAGGAGAGGCCGGGGCTGGGAGCGCGGTGGCCTCTCTGGGAGCCACACCGAAGATGAGAAGACAACTCCCCTTAGCCCTGTTACTCAAAAGCACTGCCTTGCTAACATTTTCTTTTTCAGGAATTTGTCTCACGTTTGGAATACATTTTCCCCTAGGTTATTAGCAGAAAACAGCCTAATGGGCGCATGGGTGGAGCTGAGCCTGTCGCCTCACCCAGTGCCACCGCAGAGCCCTCGGCTGTGTCTCCTGCAGAGGTCACACTGGGGTCAGAACCCGGGCTGCCTTGGGCAAGGGCCAGCCGCAAGGCTACTTCTGAAACCATAAAGTCCGAGAATGCCCTGTGTTACAATTAATAAATGGCATTGTTAACCAACGTGAACAAAGCCAGCCTTCATTGCTTTATTTGGTGGCCCATTTGGTGAAGCACTTAAGAAGAGCCCCAGCCAACATACACACATCATGGTTTTAATTACATCCTGTGAATTTATTTTTCCAGAGAGAAATATTTCTCAGGGAAATGTCCATAAAAGCAACGTTAGCAGAGTGTGATGGTGTGTGTGTGTTTCCTCTAGGAAATCTGTTTAGTTTAAGTCCCAGCTTTGAGCACCACTTTTTACAAAGACAGGGGACCTGAAGAAGGCTGCCAACCGCCCGAGAAGGCGGTGTCCCAGCGGAGAGGAAGTCTCCCAGCCACTCTGCCCTTCGTCTCTCTGGGAACTTGCCCCTCTCTCCTTTTCCACATAGGCATTCTGAATTGCTCTTGGAAGCCCGAAGCGGGCTGGGATTTTCTCTAAACCCTAGACACTTCTGCCCCACTCCCCTAGCTGAGAGCCCCTCTGTGGCTGGCATTTCTTACTGGTGTGAAAAGGACATTTTTGAAAATGGAATCCTGTTTTCACCACTCTAAGGAAAGTCACAACTTCAAATTTTTCCAGTAGTTCCTGTTGTCCATTGAAAACATTTATTGGAGAACTAGACATTCTCCCCCAAACTGCTGGGATTGTTTCTCAGGTTGTTAAGGCATTTAACCCCCATACCAATACAGCATCACCAAACTTTGCTTGCAGGTCACTGCTCACTGTTCACACAACCAGCATCACAAGCACGACTCAGGGCTGGGCACTTTCTCATCTCTTCAGTCTCTGGGTCTCCTGCTTCCAGGACAGGGCTGGAGTCAAGGACTCACTCTGGACGGACTGACGGACTGACAGACTGACTGCTGGACTGACTGACAACTGACTGGCTGCCGGACTGACTGGCTGCCAGACTGCCGGACTGACAGACTGATGGACTGACTGGCTGCCGGACTGACTGGCTGCTGGACTGCCAGACTGACGGACTGACTGACAGACTGCCGGACTGACTGACTGACTGACTGACTGACTGCTGGACTAACGGACTGATGGACTGACTGGCTGCCAGACTGCCAGACTGCCAGACTGCCAGACGGACTGACAGACTGATGGACTGACTGGCTGCCGGACTGATGGACTGACTGACGGACTGACTGACAGACAGACTGACTGACGGATTGACAGACTGACTTACTGGCTGCCGAACTGACGGACTGACTGACTGCCGGACTGACTGACTGACTGACTGCCAGACTAACGGACTGATGGACTGACT